>WBNM01011640.1:38935-58712 GCA_013399055.1 Ramphastos sulfuratus | reverse complement strand
TTGGAATAATAGAAGAGAAGATGGAATAATAGAAGGGAAGATCATTTCAATCTTATTGCAGAGTGATGAATGGAGCTTTAACAATGCTGAGGATGTGTGTGCTATGTGTGGAGGGTAGGGAAGATTGTGATGCATGTGAAACTTACGCCCAGGAACGATGAAGTTGGAAACCATGTTTTCAGTGAAAGGCATTTAGCTCTGGAGCCTGCCCTTTGCTTTCAAGAGAATTTAGAAGAATATATTACTCATAGCAAAATAATAGTTACATAGTCAGTTGTTTCTGGTGGAGGGTGGTGGGCAGAAGCTGGCCTGGTTTTCAGCTGTTTTATGTTACACACTACTGCAGAAAACTCTTATGTGGCTTGTCTATTGTATTGATCATAATCAATCAGACATTTTACATAGACTAAGGTATGCCCTACTTAGCAAAAACTGCATTGACAAACAATGTATTAGTGGATTCTAGAAATTCTGGCATTAATTAGCCCTGCTGAGGTCTTAAATGTAAAGGCTAAATGCGCCATCGTTCAATAACTCAGTTTAGATTGATTATTAGAGATATAAAAGAGCATGTTACTATGTTAAATCTTGAAGAGTTAAGTAACAGAAGGGTTCAAGTGATGTGGTCATCGTATCTTCAGTTGTCAAAGTACCACTTTTTAAATTGTTTTTCTTTGAACTAAGAATTGCAGTTTGGTTTGGGAAGTGTGCTTTGCAAACAGTATGACTGAGAGGAGTTAAAGAATTATTCCATGCAAGACTCAGTATTATCTGTAGCATTAGATCTTATGTGAACAAAACATGAATCCTTTTGATAAAGAGAAAAAAATCCATAAGAAGTCAGTATTGTAACACTTTTTTCCCTCTTCTATGTTCTAGAACCANTGACCTGTACTAGTGGGAGGTGTCCCTGCCTATGGCAGGGGCTTGGAACTAGATGATCCTTGCGGTCCCTTCCAACCTTACCATTCTATGTGTGTGTGTGTATGGAAGCAAACACAGAGAGATGCTCATAGCACCTGAGTGTTAGCTGTCACTTAATGGGTAAAGTATAAGTTGGGACAGGAGGTGAATTTGGTCTTGTTGACCTTGTAAGTATGAGCATATTGCAGTCTTTCTGAGACTCTTTGCTCTTGCTATTCAAATTATTTTGCTAATTTGAACCATGTACATTCTTGTTGATGCAAGATACTGTAATGACACCAATTATAAAAGAGAAGCTGTGGGAAAGAAGTGACATGAAGATGGATCCCTTACATTTTAAAAGAGAATGCCCACAGTGCCAGCAGCTTTTTCAAGACTGGTAAATGTGGATCTTTGAGATGGTTCTGTGACATCCCTAAAAGCAATCAGAGGACAAAAATGGAAATTTCTGGGAAGGTGTTCTGCAGGAGTTTTGTGAATGTACAAATAGGAAAATGGAATCACTGAACATGTTCAGACCAAGTTTTATCCAGCTCCATTTGAATGTGCCTTTGGGATATGAGGAAGCTGTGCTTAGTGCAAGACCTAAGAGTTTGGAGAGATGAAATAGAAGTACCTGGCATCTTGCTTTTGGTTCTTGTGATTCTTCAAGTTAGCAGCTGCTTTAATTTGCACCAGTGGTTCCTAAAAGGGACCTTTTAGGTAGGAGTTGTCCTAGTATGGGGACATTCTGGTTGTAATTTCTCCAGGTCCTGGGTAGAGGGATAAGAGATGGTTACAAGCCATAGCTGCTGTTTGGTTCTCTCTTGATGGTGGGATCCCTAAATATCTTAAAAGGCAGCTTTCCCTGGCCTCTGTTCAAAGCTAGGAAAAAAAGCAAGGTTTTTGCTAGAATGTGGTTGTAGTCAGTCTTTGCTGAACACTTCTGAGATCATAAAATCAGCATGTTGAACTAAAAGATTCTTCCTCAGAGTTGATTCATAAATAAATGGTGTGCCAAATACCATTGCTTATTGAAAAGACTTTTGGGGTCTAAGTATAGGATTAATGAAATTTATGGGTGGCAGAAATGTGGCATAAACATTCTCTATTGCTCCTTTAATTTTTTTTTATTAAATAGCACTTTAATAGTACACTCTGTCATGTGGTTCCAGTGATTGCTGCTTAGTTGCCTCACCAGTAAAAAGACACATGGAAAGGAATCTGAAATTCGGTGGTTTTATCTGCAAGAGTTCTCCTAAACAATGCTTTTAAAGCTGATTTGATCTTTGATGGAATTTTTCAGTCTAAAACTTCAACACGAACCCAATTCATGTTTCCTAATACCTTTAAGTTTTCACTGAGGGCAGAGCTGGGTTTGCAAGTCAGCCTACATCTCTTGACTGTCCTGGTCTTTTTAATCCTTTTGAACTTCTCTGCCTTGCATTTTTTTTTCATCCCCAAAATGGAAATAAACCCCTTCATCACAAAAGCTATTGTTGATGATTTGTGTATTGGCCTATCCATCTGTAAGATAGAAAAGCAATTTACATCTTTATAAGACTTAACAGAAAATATTTTTGCAGCTCTGTTTTCAGCCACCGGCACAAAGCTATCTATGGATATGTCAAAAAGGTGTCCCCTAATACTGCTAAGCCTACAATCTGTTCTGGGTGCTTTCCTCAGCCAAAGGTTACTCAGACTGGTAGAAAGAGAAAATGTATGGCTGGAAGATGTGAAATAACTGTCTTTACCACTCATTTCCTTTTTGGCAATAGACTCTGTTTTAGTATTGCTGGACACATGTTCTGAAAGAGAGGAAATGGGTTTTTTTTTTCTTCTCAAATAATACTTTAACCAGTTGGAGACTTGGGCAAGATGAGTGGTTTAAATGAATAGGCATTAGGCTCTACCAGAGTGATATTCTCTCATGTATAGGTAATAGCTTTTTATTGTTGAGGTAGAATGTGACACAGGAGAGGCTTTGAAATGAATCACAGGTAGGTTCTGCTTGTGCTGGATCTATATTTGAAATTGCTTCTGATCAGCCAAAAAGGAAAGATTGCTCTCCCTGTGAAATAATGGGTGGATTTGGTTGATTATGAAAAAAAAAAGAGACAGGCAACCAAATTTATTTTTGCATACATATTTAACCAAAAATCCTGAACAATGCACTTCATTTTGTCACTGGAAATATTTTATTGTGAAATGATGATTCATCATTGATCTTTGCTCTCTGCCGATGAGCAGCTCTCTTGAGAAGAAACTACAATCTGTATCTGTCTTATTTGTTTGACAAACTGAAAAAAAAATCAAAAAGAAGACTTCTGCTTTTAGTGATTTAAAGTACATTTTACAACTTTTTATTTGAAGAAGCTGTTTGTAAATCTAGTCTAGAAAAATGCTGGTTTTATAAGCTTCAGAAGCGTGTTTCATTTGGAGGGAATGAATTATTCCTTGCCAACAGACAGCTGTAAATACATAAAACACTCAAGCTTTTTGAGGCTGGGCTGAAATGCCATCACAAAATCAATGATAAAAATCGATGCCTCATGTCCAGTACTTTACTTAATCATTAAAAAAAAAAACAATCAAAAAAACTCAGTGAGACACACAGGGACCAGATCCAGAATATGTTGTCAAAGATAGTTTAAATTATGCAGAGTTCTGTTGATTTATTCCCATGCTAGATCTGGCCCACTGTGGAAACTAATTTTAATGTAACTGTGGTTTTTAATGCATTTATGAATGTCATTGCCTTTCCCACAACCACAGAAGTGGATTATATTCATGGCAAATTCTATACATACATAGAATGTGTGGTTGTGTCTGACATGCAACAAAATTGCACTTGACATTTACAAGCTCATGATGGAGTTTTCCATTTCACTCTGTGTAATTTATAAAACAAGTTCTCTTCTAAAGTTGCATTGCTGATTGCAACTGCTAATTTACATAAATGATTAGGGCAGGCTTTGTGAATTGGGGGTTACAAATAAAAATTTCACCAAAGATGATCTCTCGAAAATGTCTGTTTGGTGTTGATATGGATTGATCTGGTTTAATGATGTAGGATAAACCAGTTAGTATTGTCCTTTATTTAGGAAGCGTATTTTAAGGAAGTACAGAACTACTCCTACTCATAGACATCACTACAGCTTTCTGCTATTGAAACTTGGCTAATAGAGGGGACTGTTTAGAAGTCGTTTCTTAAATATGATTCAGCATGCCTCGTCCTTATCCATGCGTTCTGTTTGGCAGTGGGATTATTAGTGGCACAAATGCTGTGGATTATGGTGCTGGGTGTGGCATGAACCTTACAGTATCACAGTATCACAGTATCACAGGATCACAGTATAGCAAGGTTGGAAGAGACCTCAAAGATCAAGTCCAACCCACTACCACAGACCTCAAGACTAGACCATGGCCCCAAGTGCCACGTCCAAACCTGCCTTGAACACCTCCAGGGACGGTGACTCCACCACCTCCCCGGGCAGCCCATTCCAGAGGGGAATGACTCTCTCAGTGAAGAACTTTCTCCTCCCCTCCAGCCTAACCCTCCCCTGCCACAGCTTGAGACTGTGTCCTCTTGTTCTGGTGCTGGTTGCCTGAGAGAAGAAAGCAACCTCCTGCTGGCCACAACCACCCTTCAGGTAGTTGTAGACAGCAATAAGGTCTCCCCTGAGCCTCCTCTTCTCCAGGCTAAACAATCCCAGCTCCCTCAGTATATCCTCTGGCATAGGTGAAGTCAGACTTTCAGAAATTATAGCTGTGATGCTATTGACTTTGCAGCTGATGGTGCTCATTATCTCTGGAAAAAATCAGGAAATAAGTGGAAATTGAAATGTGTTAGATTATAAAAAAGATCATGTTAATATTATTGTGAATACTCTTTCTCAATTCTTGACATCATGCATTTAAAATTCTTTACTTAATACTTCGTCAAGGTAATTGCCCTCATTTCCTATCAGTCAGCACTGTCCTCATGAAAAATACCCAGTAAGCTCAATAATAATATTCAACCATGATATAAGAAACGTAGCTGCATCTTGCATGTTACTGCAACTGCATNGAACTAGATGATCTTTGAGGTCCCTTCCAACCTTACCATTCTATGATCCTGAATGCTTTTACTTTTTAGCAGAACATCCTTTTCTAAGGTATGTAACCTGGCTAATGTAGTCTTCTTAATTCTTACACCCCCTTCTCTAGTTAATAACTAATAATTCCTTTAATCTGCTTCCTATTTGTGACACCTCATTTGTTATAGCCTGTGTTTAATACCTAGACCTTTTATAATACAGGATATATTAATTAGGTCATACAGCAGTTTATACCATTGGGTGAAAAAGATGAATTAAGGTAATTCATCCTGCATAGAAAGGGGCTGTGAGTCCTGGCCAGTCCTGGTGCTGTTTGTGCCCAAGTAGCGAACATGGGTTTCCATACTTCATATTTTAAGTGGTAGGTTTTGTCATACTTTCGAGACAGTTTTAATGAGTAAGATGAAGGAAATTGTGTGTATTCATCAATATGCAAAACTGATTGTTTACATATTGGGACTAATCCCCAAATCAGACATCACATGTCAAGACATAGACTGGCTAACTTGTTGACGGCTCCTCTAATTCACTTTCATGATTCTGTAATTAGATTGAAGTAATGAGTAATACAGTGCGTTTTCATATATATGGAAGATTATAGGCAGCCCTTGTTAAAATTCAGCAATGTATGACCATGTTTATGTTTTATCTGCTATGTATTTATCTGTTATGTTTGTGTTTTTTTCTATCCTTTTAGAATTGCACTCTATTGTTAACAGACTGAAAATACAGAATGTTATCAATGTTAGCTGTTTCACTTCATAACAGCAACAATGCAAAGCAATATTACACTGAGGAGCCTAAGACAACTTTAATTAAATTTTGCCACGAAGAAGATGAGTATTTCTCAGCACGGAAAAATGAGTGTGTGAGCTGAAACCCTGTTGTCCTGAAGTTTGCCATTCATGGCAATGTGTAACCTAATTATGCCTTTTGAGCACCACTGCAGTGTTATGAAAGAAATGAATGTATTTATCACAAGCAGACATTTTGTTAATTATGTTTAAAGTTTGGACTGTGGTGTTCTCTGTTCCATTTGAAATAACAGAACTTGGTTCATTAATAATACACTTGGGTAGGTTAAAGGGGAAACAGTTTGTTTTTATGGTTCTCTCATGAAGATTGTATAACCACTGGGAAAAAAATTGTTAAAAATGGAGACTATCCAGGGGTCACTTTGAAAACTGAGAAAGACATAATACTGTCATGAGAAAATATTCTCTTTCATACCTGGCATTCATTCACAACAGCTGTGTGTGACATTATTTGTGTAAAAGGGTGTATCTTTGCACTCCCTAAAGTGGCTCTCTGTGCCGGAGGGCTGCTCAAAAATTCCTTTTGCTGCCAGTAGCCAAGGAGTTATTACCACATTCAGGCACTGCTGGGAAGGCTGAGTCCTGTCCTATTTCCCCTGGCCATTCTCAGTACTAGTTGCAAGAAAGGGAAATTACATGGCCCCAGTTGGGCAGCTCAGCACCCTTGGGGGATCTCCCTGTGCTGTGCTCATCGCACTGTATCCTGCTTTCTGCCGTTAGCACACTGCAGAGCAACTGCAGTGCTCCAAAGCCTGGCTGTTGGGCGTAGGTGAACATTTATTCACAGTTGTAAGATCAACCTTGTAGAGACAAGTGTTAAACCTGAGAGAGTGAAATCCTCATTCTGGGCTAATTACAGGCAAGGTTTCCATTAACACCCAAGACACCATGATTTTTGTCTTGACTGCATTGCAGTGATCTTCCTGTCTGAAGCTGCTTCCATCCTAGACAGACATACTGAGATCAGCCTATGTAAGCGACAGATCTATTGGCCAAATCGGTTTTGCCTATGCAAAACCAAGGTAAAGAAGTTCTACAAAAGACTCCCACAAGCAGAAGTTTGAGGAATGGCATCATGTCTTAAGATGATTTGCTACATCTCTCTTAAAACATGTCTTTGTAAAGAGGGAGCATTTTTCTACAGTAACTGTACTGAGCTAAATATCACTCTTTGCTGCTGCGAAAACTTACATTGTGCTTTCTGAAACACAGCGTTCTTCTCATGGTCTTTTAGTAACTGATGAAATCATAGAGCTTTGCATTTCAGTAGTTGGGTAAGACTTAAGTCTCACATCTTACTTGAAAGAATTTCACTTTAAGTAGAGATTTGACTAATAAGTTGACCTGTATTTGATGAACATGAAATGAGTGTCGTTGTCTGATTCGATTCTCTCTGGAGTTAAATGTCTCCACATGATTTGTCTCTCCAAACCAAGAATGTGTAGTCTCCAAATTCCCACTGCACCCAAGAAAGAAAGAGTGTCCTTCTTATTTGTGGGAACTGCCATGGTGGAGACTTTGTTTATCACATCCTGTGGGATGTGATGGCAACCATCCTGCCACCACACTGCCAGAAATTGGATTTCTCTGGCAGGTCCTTTGACCTTGTCTCTTTTGATGGCAAAGCCTGCTGCATCTGTGGCATGATGTGGTGATGAACCTTTGCCCTTGAACATCCAGTTTAGAACTGGCAATCTAGGAGCTAACAGCAATTGTGACTCAGTTCCAATCACTTCAGAAGCTGCTTTCACTTCTTCATAGGCTGCTAGTATTTGTTTCTCTGATGAGGGTAATTCTCCCCAAAACCGACCTTCCAAACCCCCCAGACATCTTAAGTGAATGCTTTACTCGTAACAGTTACTCTTAAAGAGAGGACAGGGCAGACTGTAGAATGGAGGGGTTTGGGTCATGAAGTCAGCCGTGTGAAGGCAAGGTAAGATGACAGACTGGATGCCACCACCAAACTCATTATCGCCATTGTTTTTTCTGGGTCAGAATCCAAGCATAGTAAAGGCAACAGCTTCTTTCACAGAGTATGATGTTACAGCATTGTCAACAACTGTTTTCACAGAATATGACATTACAGAATTCCTGCTATAATCCCTGCTTTTATAGACCAGGGACCATGTTTTTCCTCCTCACCGTGGGTGAGAGTGCCATGTCTGCTAAGGCTGGGCGCAAAAGAGTGATCGTCATCTCCAAGAAAGCTTGCAGCAGTCAGATTTGCCAAATCTGTTCAAATTAGAGCTGTCATGTGTCTGTGAGTGAACAGATGGGAATTATGAATGAAGACCATAGCCTTCAGATGTCATTGGCATAAAAATTCAGGTACAAACAGAAGAAAGTCTATCTAGCAAAAGAAGCAGAATTATAGCCATGGACATTGTGTATTTTTTTTTTAATTGGAGGACTGATTGGAGAACTAATTCAGGTGAATTTTGTACATATGTAACTGATGAAAAGTGATTTTCTCAGTAAAAGTGTTTTATGACTAAGGAAAATTTGCCAGTATTGTTTTGTAAGTGACTTAAGTTGTGGTCTGGGAAAGGAATCTAGTAGAATATTCCTGTATATCTCATTCTGTTTTAATAAAAGTTAAAATTCAAGTAACTGACACAATAATTATTCTAATACTTTTGAATTTTCTGATGTAATTTCCTCATATGAGACCGAGCATAAATTTTCAATTGAGTTCACAAGGTATTGGGTACCTCAGCTGTTGTGTTCGCTTTGAAACCTTTAGAACCATATTTACCTCTAAATGTTTTCATTGCAATCAAATCAAGATAGATATCATGGAATGCAGATGAATATTTTTAAATATTAAAATTGGTGTGGAAGCTTATTATTGTATGTAGAGTATAGTGCTGCACTGGAAGTGGTTAGAAGGGGGGGAAGGAAAGAGGCTTAGCAAAAAGAGTCATAAAAAAGGTAAGGAATTTACAAATGAGCAGATGACAGCTGTGTCAAGTTGGGATGTATCGAGCTGTAGGAGGTTTAAAACTGAAACTTGTGGAAATGCTCATGAAAATTTTCAACAATTTCACTGTTGATATTGGTAAATATTTGAATTCTGGTGATGAAATTTGCTGATGTCAGAGAGAATGGCATCAATAATGCAGAGAGAGAGTGGGATATATATAGAAGGTGAATAGCCCTGAGGATTGGAGTAATAAAATTCATTAAATATTAAGTGAAGCTCACTTATTAACATCAGTTTTCAGCTCCAGGATCTCATCCAGTCTGGTCTAATTTTTTTCTGTTACTAATTTTGAATAGTCTATGTTTTGTGTTGCTTCTTAGGCACACTTTTTAAACAACTGGAAAATGGTGAAATTAGTTTTTCAATTCTAAACAGAATTGCTTTAAACTTGAGGGGGCTGGGGGGAAATAAGCAATATTTATTGAACTGTAAAGCCTCTCAAAGCAAAAATGTATAAGGAAAGCTGAAAAGTATTTCAGCCTTTGTAACATCAGCAGCCAGAGTAAAAGAAGGTGAATCTTCTAAACCAGATGCTGTCCTGTGATGGATGATAGATTGGCTGGTGAGCCTGAATAAACTTTGTGTTTCTAATTAGTATGCAAATCTTACCTGCTCCAGGGCTCTTCCTCGCTCAAAACCTGTGATGTATTTGGTGTTTCTGGTGAATAATCTCATCCAGGGGGCTTTATTTTTTTTCTTCCAATTTTCTTCATAGCAGTGATTTTTTTTTTTTTTTCTTTTTTTTTTTTTTCCCCCCAAAGCATGCTGTACTGGTTTGGATCAACATTTTCTTCAAAGCACTAGGTGGAGAAATTAGCATTTCAGAAATTAGGAAAAAACCCCAAAACAATCCCAGAAACAGATACAGACTTTTTTTTTTTTTTTTTCCCCCTTCACTTCATCCTAAAGGGTAAAATCCTGTATTGCAACATGTTTACTATATATGTAAAATACATACAAAAAGTATATAAGGGCTATAAATGTCAAATATATATTTAATAATTCCTGTAAGCATTTGACAAATAGACTATTTAATACCAGAATGTTAAATAAAGAATATAAAAGCCTTGAAAGTCCCACTTTTATATCATTAAAAGTAACTGCTTTCAACAGAAGCAGGGTCAGATCTTGGTCCATGTCATGAAGAAACCATGTCAGCATATTGTGAAGTATGGAAGTTTTCTGAACTGTAAGGTGTTAAAAAAAGGTTAGCTTACTCAAACCTGATTCCTTCTTTTGTTCCTTCTTTTCTTTTCTTTTTTTCTGATATGTTCCATGCTGACAGACAGGGAATTCTAAATGAAGCATTGAACAGCTGGATCTGATTCAAGACGTGGAACTCTTGAGGGACAGATACACATCATCTAAGCTCCAACTACTCCTTTCAGGGCTCCAGTTAGCTTTTTAAAGAAGCAGCCCTTTTTGTGCTGTCTAGATAGCCAAATTAGTTGTCTAAGCCAACACAGTCAAACTCTTCACGAGCTGACTTCTGTCTGCTATGCAAGTAACCCTCTGGAGCTGAGAGCATGTCAGTGTTCACACTCACATGCACACATATATCTGATTATGACCTGTGATGGCAATTCCTGTGTGCTTGGAGATTTCTCCAGATGCAATGTTACATTACACCTTAGACTACATGTTTATTTACAGTGATTGCCTATACTTGTTATCACAGGCAATGAGGTTATGTCGTCTCCTGTGAGTGCTATGGGGCTCTGTTTGGTGGGGTTCAATAGATCTGTCCTATGAACTTCTTCATGAAGTCATTTAGCTATCCTTGTTTTACATGCAAGCTTAATGAATTCCTCTTTGGTGGCTGTGAAATAACAGAAAAGGACTTAATGATGTTGGTATTCTATGTTCTGATTTTGTGCAGGGTGCATCCTTGGCCAAGTCACTTAGATGCAGATCCTGAAAGGTTTTCAAGGCTCAAATTAATTCCAAAGGCATCTTTCAAGATTTAGGCTTTAATCTTTCTAGCCTTTGATTTCCTTAGCTGTAAGATGGAACGTATCTTTGCACCCCATTGGAGCTTCTTGGAAGAAAGGTCCTGTAAATTTGTAAATTATTTTGAAACTATTTTCTTTATTGGCCACTAAAGGGAATTTATTTCATGGAATATAAGCATTTGGAACTACAGGGGTTTGCCATGTTTATCAGAATCAAGAAATTTGCCCTACGTATTTATGTAACTAGAATGAAATAGAAACACGTAAATAATGCAAGTATCTGAAGAATTTCCCTACCATGTTTGTATTATTTTATCTAATTGGATGGGCAGCACTACTGAAGCTCTGCTGAAGATCTTAGTCTCCCAGGAATGGTGTTTCTTGGTAAAATGTAGCTGTAGAAAATTGTTATAGTATGAGGGATTCACCTGATTCTAGTTCAACACTCAGGTGGAATCAGCAATTTGTTTGCTAAAGACAATTCACAGAAGTATATTGCAGGTGCCACACTATAAAATTGTCTGAGACAGAGAAGAGGAATAGGTCAAAGGGAAACTATAAGCTTAAATAGTTAAGAAAAAGAAGGCTCTGTACCACCATTTCCAGAGTGATCACTGTGATTTTGACTTGTGGTGTGAGAATGCACACAAATTGTGGTAGCTTTACGTTAGCAACCCATGACCGAGGAGGAATCGGTCAGCGCGCGGCAGTGGCAGGTCCTTTGCATCTCCAGAAGGCTGGTCCAGAGGAATGGGAGTGTCTGGAGCAGTGTGTGCTACCCTGGCCTCCTACTGCAGCCCAGTCACAGAAGTCCCTGCGGGGAAAAAGATTTATTTTCCCCATCTTCCTTGCAACAGCTTAGCCCTGTGCAGGCTGTAATGCATGGCCACTTTCCTCCTGTGCTCAAGGAAGGGCCATGTCAAATTTGAAGTGGAAAGAGTCTGAAGGCAGCTAGTTTATCAAGTCTTACTTTAAATACTTAGGTGTCTGTCTTCATTTCAAAGCCTTTTTTTTAGGCATATTGAATACTGCTTCAGAGATAGCCAGGCTTCTCAAGTTTGAATTTCAATTAAGCTTAGATTGATGTACAACAAATGCCCAAACTGGGATGAATCCTGCTTGGCTCAGAAGCAGTGCACAATGTACAGATGAGCATTGGGACTGTGAAAAATCATGCTGCAAGTAAGCTATGTTGTATTCACATAATGAACTGAGAACTCCTCAGCTGTGCTGTAGCACATATTGGCAATACATTAAAAGTGTGTGTATGCATTAAAGTGTATAGGAAAGTGCCTGAAATTAATAATCATCAGATCAAATAGATGTTGTATTTGCATCATTGAAAGGAAATTCCTAGAGTTTGGATTCAAAATGTGTAAGTATGGAAGATTACAAATATTATAGATGTTTACAGAAAAGTGTAGTTAGTGTATAAGACCTGATAAACTTCAGCTGAGCTGTCTAAAAATACTTTACAAGCTTAAGCTATCACTAGGGATGAAACTCAGACCTTTTGTATGAAGCAGTGTCAGTCTTATGTTGCTTAGTTGTAGTGGAGGGGTAATTAATTACTGTGAGACACTATTTTAAAAATATTAATACAGTTTATTAATATTAAACATTCAGAACTGGCATCACCCTGATCACCAATTTAATAATAATAACAGGTTCTTTGCATCACTCATGGAAACTTTATATACAGGTTATAACAGGCTCTAGCAATAACCAGTAAATATATACATTAACTGAACTCGATTGAACTGGCAGAGAAGGCTTTGCGGTCAGTGCCGCTTGCGGTCAGTACTCCGCTTGCTCCCTAGATGGATGCAAGGAGCTCCTTTCTGCTTATGGCAAAAGGCAGTTAATGATTCCAAGAGGTTTTAAGTATTTACTCACAAAAATATTATCTGACAGTACCCAAAGCTCGTGGCAGGGTTGCTGTCAGTAGCTGTTAGAGGCTTTGGAGTTTCCCCAGGCTTCAAGGTGCTGGGGAAAGAAGGCAGACAAGCTCTGACCTGTTCCTGGCTCTCTGGATGATCTGTGTTATGTCCAGGGCTTCCCTCTGGGCAGGAGGCTCTCAGGTGCAGGCAGGATGCAATGCCAGGTGCAGTCTCAGCACGGTGTCACACTGGCTGTGCAGGTGGATCGCGTGGAGGCATCAGAGCCTGATCCTGGTCACTGGGGTCCCACACAGCTCAGGATGCAATAAAGTAGTAGGGCCATGGACACAATGGCAGACACAATAGTGAAGCACAGGTATAATAGCAGACACACCTTGTAATGACAGAACACGCTGTGCTCCCTGCTCATCTCCCTTTATATCAGTACAGCCTGAGACTAATGGGCCATTGGACACAGGATAGCCAATCAAATGGCAGTTAGCCAAGCTCGGCCATATTAGGTGAAGCCACAGGCTTGCTTTACCCTTTTAAGGGCAGCACACAGCCTTGCATAAGGCAACCCTGTGTACCTTGTTTACCACAGGGTCTGGGCAGGCCACAGACCCCAGACTTAGTGGCTCCAGATTCTTTGTCCTCTTTCCCTTGGTTGCTCTCCCCAAAACAGAAGGAGGGAGAGCAGAAAAACATGCCTGGGCAAGCCAGGACATGTACAAGCCTATTTTGGCCTGCTTAGGCCTACCACGACATTAGTGGATACACTGAAATTTATGTGACAATTATGAACTAAACATGATCATTAGAGGGAGAAATGCCTCATTCAGTAAAGAATGAAAGGGGCTTTAGATCTGCTAAAGGAGGTTGAAACTTCTGGCATCTCACCAGGTTTAGCTCTGAATGTTCAATGTAACTCAAGCCTCCTGACTGATGAGATAATATTTTCCTTCTTTTCTTTTACATAGGACAAATAAAAAAGGTAGGACGAATTAAAATTTTATTAAACACAGCAAGAATGCCAACATTTATTAAAAAAAAAAGAAAAGGTTGAGATTAATTTTATTTTTTTCATAGTTCAGATTAATTTAGGATCAATGTAATAAAGAAAATACCCCGAATCTTTTTTTTTCTTTTTTCGTTTTTTTGGTTCTGTTTTGAACAGTTTGTTGCTTTTAAGTCTTTATGTTTTCAAGTTTAGTTTTGTATTCCAATTTGTCAAATTAGTTGCATTATGATAGGCTTTTATACAAAAAAAAGGTATTAAAAAGACAAATGTGGGTTTAAGGAAAGATGAAGTAAGCTCAACAAGAACATTTCCGGCGAAGGTCTAGGAATTAATTAATGTACAGTAGTGCGGTGAAATTCCACATTTTTAATTAAGGACTAAAGGAAAAAGAAGCTGAAGTAAATTTACTCCTAGATTTAATGCTGATAAAGCAATACTCGAGAATACAATGAATGACCTTTTTATCTCATTATTACAAATGTATCTTTGGACCTAACATTATGGTTATAATTCTAAGTCATCTGAGTAGTGTAGCTGTGTTACCTTCAAAACAGAAGTGGCTGACAGAAGTGAGATTCTTTGTACTCTGCTTCTTCCATTCCAGATTTCGTATTTCCTATTGCTCTCTGAAAGGTTAAGCTCATAAAGAATGATGAAGTGGCCACGCATCCTGCGAGATTTCTCATCCTTTCCCTTTCCCTGTCACACAGGTAGATGAAAGAGAGTGAGCTGCTCTTGAGCCAGGTTTCTCAAGCAGATGTGAAACCAGAGCAGATGCCAGCAGGCCTGGCAGTGATGCATATACCTCACTTTCCTCCCACCTCTGTTAGATATGTTTGTTATCCTGAAATAGGTTTTTTGTCCTCAGATGACAATGCATTTTGTTTAAAAAGCTGAGACCACAAAGATGATCAGAGGGCTGGAAAACCTCCCCTATGGAGACAGGCCACAAGAGCTGGGGCTGTTTAGCCTGGAGAACAGAAGACTCTGAGGGGACCTTAGAGCGGCCCGGCAGTACTGGGAGAGGGCCTAGGAGAAAGCTGGAAAGGACTTCTTACTGTTGTGGTGATAGGATGAGAGGCAGTGGCTTCAAGCTTAAGGGCAGATTTAGACTGGGTGTTAGGAAGAAGTTCTTTGCAGTGAGGGTGGTGAGACACTGGCACAGATTGCCCAGGGAGGTTGTGGCTGCTCCCTCCCTGGAGGTGTTGAAGGCCAGGTTGGAGGAGGCCTTGAGTGACCTGTACTAGTGGGAGGGGTCCCTGCCTATGGCAGAGGGTTGGAACTAGATGATCCTTGAGGTCCCTTCCAACCTTACCATTCTATGATTCTATGATTCCCAGTACAGAACTCATCATTCTATTTTCCACAACTGGAATGAGCTTCGAGGTCCCTTCCAACCTAGATCATTCTGTGAATCTATGGATTACCAGCATTAAAGATGCACAGTGGATAGGGTGAGTTTGACCTCCATTCTATACCTCATTAACTTTAAACTTCATTACTTTTCTATATCTAGAAAAATAAATAGCAAATTTCTTTCAAACTGGAAATGTGAGAATTTGCCAGTGATTTTTTTTTTTGCAAAAACAATAAAATGAAAAGAATTATTCATTTTAGATAATTTTTACTAAGACCTCTAATCTGGAAGAAATCAAAGCTAAGGGAATGAGACAAATTTGTGTGGATTAATACCTAAAACCAGCATTCAGTTCACTTAATAGAAAACAGAATAAAACAACGTTGAAAATGTCTCACTTGGGCAAACTTTCAAAGCACAACATTCTATCTGCTGTAGCACATGTACCCCTTTTGCCTCCTACCAAAGGCAAAAGGAGGCCTGGCTGTCACACACATTTCTGTCAGCTGAAGAGATTGGGTGAAGATGCAGAAGCCATTTCATTTAAAGGGTACCACAATCACTGATCTGAAGAAAACATCCTCCAAATGCTGTGCAAGCCTTACCATTTCCCAGTTCGTGTTTGGAAAAAGCTTTATTGAATATAAAAATCTAAGCTTTTGCAAACAAACTCTCTTTAAAAAAAAAAACAACTTTTATTTTCATCAATAATGTCATGTTCTGGTTTTATTGCTTTTATTTTTTTCCCCAAAGTGTTTTCCCTGGACCCTTCTCATTTTAGATGAACAATCAAAAGAGCCAGCACACATTTTTCAGCTTCATCCCTATTTTCTTTTTATTCTGGCCAAGTTCATCTATATGCCACAGAACTGTTGAACAAAGAAGAATCACTTTCAAATATTTGCAAGGGAAGGAAATGATGTCTCCCTTGTGTGGGCTTCTTTTTGGGTTTGTTTTTTGGTCTTTCTTTTTCTTTTTTTCTTTTTTTTTTTTTCTTTGATGTTCCAGTTTGCTGTACAGCCACAATCTCTCCTACTTTGTAGGGTGTGTGTAATAAATGGGGTTTGAAATTCCTTAAACACTTTAGCTTCGCTCAGCTATTAATCTCAGCAGCCATTTATTGGTTTGTATGCTACAAAGCAATTGAGATTATCCTTTAATTAATTCCATTGAGGAGTTCAGCTGCCACCATCAACCGCAATATGGTTTCATAAATTAATCTTGTAGGGGAAATATAATGCAATTTATTGTAACATTTATATTAAAATGCAAGTAATGATACAAGAAATGCTGTGTAACAGAGGGATGTATATGTATAGATATGTCTCCCAAATGAAGTAACTGAAAGAACAGTTTTATACTCTATTTTGTTTGTTTTAAGCAAATTTGAGAATCCATCAGAAAATAGAAATATGTTTGCCTGACTCTGCATAGGTAGCTGTCTGAAATTATGCAATGACATCTTACTTTTAGATATGTGAGAAAAACATTATTACTCTTTAGAGCTCTGCTTGAGATCTCTTTCACTAATTTGCTTTTACTATTGTAGCTTAATCAGTTATAATGTGTATTTGTACATGTGAACACTTAGGAATACTTGAGGGAGAACATCAAATACTGCCTCAACTATTGCCAACATTTTTTTTTGATCTCTGGAAGCTGGAAGTGCTTGGCATGGACACGTTTTCTATAACAGGACTGATTATGCTGAAATATTATGTTATGATCCTGTGATACATTAACTAGGGTGTTTTCTCTAGCATAGCACTAAGCTGAGCTTAGCTGTTGCATTAAAAATACAACAGCTATGGCCTGATTCAAAGCTAATTTCTGTGCTCTTAGCATCAGCGTAAGCAGAGCAAGTCTGACTACCAGGACAACACTGTGCAAATTTACTTTCTTTGCTGTCATTAAGTGTTAAAATTTCAGTTGGACCTAAATTCTAATGAAGGTAGCAGAAACGTGTAGGGAGGTAAAAAGGTTCTTCTGTGCTCACATGGACTAAACCAAAAGCTGGTCAGAGCTCAGGAATCAGTTCAAGATAGCAAGCTAAAATACTGTTATCACTGGGGCTCCTTTCCTGAGTACTGCTTTCAGTAGGATTTCCTGCAGATTGGCAACCTTGTCTATGCTAAGGAATTAACCAGAGTGCATGTTCTTCCTGTAAGTCTTCATATAGCATTATTAATTAAGTTAGTTAATAAGTAGAATCCTCTAGTCAATCTGCAGGAATAGCTTTATGGAACCTCCGAGCGTTACGAGATATTGCAAAGCCTATTTGTAAATCCTGGTATTTCAGTGATTGGGGCAAAGAAATGCAGAGATTAAAATGGAGACCTTCTTTATTCTAATTACAACATTTTTGGTCATACAAATCTGAAGTGCTGAGTTATTCCTCATCTTGATAGATATTTCTGTGATTAGCAAATTAATAATTTGAGGGATGATTCCAATATGTGAGTTGGTTTCTGGCAATGTAGATCCAGCATGATCAGATTTTTCAAGGGCAGAAGCAGAACTCTGTGTGCACTGCAATGTTATTGAGTGTGCTGCTTTTGCAGTGTGATGGTTTGGGAGTTCCCTGTCCCCCACACTTTGTAAAATCCCCCAGACTAGACTCAGCCAGCTGGAAGTTAAGGACTGAAGCTCTATTTACAGCTCAGCACAATGTACGAGCAGAGATAGACACAATAGACAGGAACAGTTACAGACATAGACAAGTTAAAGGTAATACAGAAACACAACTCCCCTCCCAGAAATCAGAGACTCCAGGAGGGGCTCCCAACCACCCTTCCACCTTCTCCTCACCCCTATACCTTACCCCAAGGTTTGCCTTACACGCAAGGTGAGTTTGGAGGATGGGCCAGGGGGGTTAGAAGGAAAGTGGTTAGTGAGGTTACTCGGCAGAGAGGAGAAGGCAAGAAGCTTGATGTCGTGGTAGGCCTAAACAGGCCAAATTAGGCTTGTACATGTCCTGGCTTGCCCAGGCATGTTTTTCTGCTCTCCCTCCTTCTGTTTTGGGGAGAGCAACTGCGGGAAAAGGGACAAAGGACCTGGCACCACTAAGTCNAGTTAATGTATATATTTAATAGTTATTTCCAGATCCTGTTATAACCTGTATATAGTTTCCATAACGTTGCAAAGAGCCTGTTATTACTATTATTAAATGGTGGTCGGGGTGGTACGAGTTCCGATTATTTAATATTAATAAACTATATATTAATATTTTTAAAATATCGTCTCGCAATAGCTAATTACCCCTTCTGTGACACTAGACCGCCCGAGACGCTGTGCCCGAGAGACTGTCTTATCTATGTTTTGAGTACTTAAACATCTCAGCAAGCCTATGAGTGAAGCAGACATCACCATTGTTCCCTTTTCATAGCCTATAATATAATTTTCTCTATTAAAATATTTCAATTAGCCTCAAACCAGCACATGCAGTTATAAAGTGTAGAAATTGAAAACTATTTGGTGTTGCATAGAAGCTGAGGGAAAACACCATGTAGCCTTAAGTCATACACAGGATTGGAATGACAGCAGGTTTATGCCAGCTATCAACACTGATGGGTCAGTGATGTGCAGGTATATTTGTGTTGTAAAGAATGTTGCACAGTGGAAGCAAAATCATGTTTAAAAGGAAAACTAAGGCAGCCCTGGTAAGCCATGTGTGTACCGAAGTAGCTGACAGATGAGACAAGACACCACCAGGACATACTATTTAAATGCAACCCACTCAGCAAGAGCTACCACTCAGGTCTGCTCAGGAACAAATACTACATCACGTGGGCTGAATGTGTTCATGGAGCAGGAGCCCCAGGGCATGAGGTGTTCTCAGAAGCAGATCCATGGTTCTGTTCCTTCATCTGGTGCCTGACATGACGTGCTCCGGAAAACCAACATGTGCAGTAGAAATATACCCAGCAGTATTTGTTTAGTACTTGTAAATGAAATAACTATCTTTTTTTCTTTAATAGACAAAGTATAGTTTGTAATCTTTAAAAATTAGTCTTGTTTGATTGTTGCTTTATTTGACTTCTCTGGGTTTTTCTGTGTCATTGGTTCCTCTTAGATCTCCCAGTTCATAGAGAGCAGGAAGGCTATTTGATATGTTATAGGCAAATGGAAACAACTACTTCAGAAATTAAAACCTACTCTTGAAGCATTGACTTTGTGATCGTGTTTCCATAAGTTCTGATTTACCATTTGCAATGGCAGATACTTTCTGACTCATTACTTACATGTTTTCATTTAACCTGATATGGTGGTATGTTGAGCTGAAAAACACAGGATCTGCTAATAAATCTGACTTCCATCAGATTTGTATTGGGCCTTCAATGTTAATATATGGAGCAAGTCAGGAGTGTTGAAAGATGATCTTCACGACTGACAATAACTGTGAAGTCATAATATCATATGTATGTGTGTAGTTTACTATCTACACTGACTAATAGTATTAACTCATCTGATGGCTGGATGAGAAATGGAATGCATGTTTCAAAGCTGCCTCTGTCAAATTGTCCAAGAAGAGACACGATACACCCAATTTATTAATGCTGGCTTTGATGCTCTATCTAATTATTTAATAGAAAAACTCTGGCAGTTCAGTTACAGTGTATAGATAGAATCATAGAATGGTAAGGTTGGAAGGGACCTCAAGGATCATCTAGTTCCAACCCCCTGCCGTAGGCAGGGACACCTCCCACTAGTACAGGTCACTCAAGGCCTCCTCCAACCTGGCCTTGAACACCTCCAGGGAGGGA
>WBNM01011640.1:22856-37569 GCA_013399055.1 Ramphastos sulfuratus | reverse complement strand
CCAGGGGAAGTTTAGGCTGGAGGTGAGGAGAAAGTTCTTCACTGAGAGAGTCATTCCCCACTGGAATGGGCTGCCCAGGGAGGTGGTGGAGTCACCGTCCCTGGAGGTGTTCAAGGCAGGTTTGGACGTGGCACTTGGTGCCATGGTCTGGTCTTGAGGTCTGTGGTAATGGGTTGGACTTGATGATTTTTGAGGTCTCTTCCAACCTTGGTGGTGCTATATGAACAGCAGTGTTGGTAATGTGGGCTGAGATGCCAGAACAATTAATCTAACCCACTGTGCAGTCAGAACAGGGAATTCATGTCCTCCCACAGAAGACAATAGTGTTACATTGCATCCATCTGAATAGGAAGTTTATAAAAACAGAAACCTAAAAAAAAAACCTGTTTGAATAAAACAAGTATATAGAGCTAGGGTGGAAAGGTGCAATCCCCTAACCTCCATCCCCGAAGCTTTTACCTGTTTTGGTATGAATAAGTGTATATAAGTGCTACAGGTGCACATGGCATCAGGTGCTATGAGCAGGGTGAAGGCTGATCATCAGCTCCATTTCAGGTTTCCAGAAGCTTTGACTTGGTCGATGTTTTTAATATGTGCGGTTTTCCACTAATCAGTGTAACATCACATTCATGAGCAATCACTTATAAAATTATATTTATCAGGTAGGATTGCAGTTGTGGCTTGCCTGTGATTAGCTAAAGGCAGAAATCTTATGTGAAATTCTTTTTCATAAAGCAGACCAGAAAGAAAGAAAAAAAAAAAAATCACAGAAATATCTTAAGAAATGCTGTTTACTACCAGGCTCAGATGTGTGGATCTCCTTCTTATGCTTCTTTGTGATGTCCTTTGACTTGCTGTCACTACTTTCCCTTCTCCTCCAGTTAGGCCATTATACCTAGCACCAAGTGAAAGGTCTGCTTCTTGTTCTCTCGTTCCTTTTGCCTCATCTTGCACCACAGCTTGATTAAATCATTTCCCTTTTGAAATTTTGTTCTGTTCCCCCCCAAAACAAGCAAAGTTTCCAGTAAAACAAAATGCTGTGGAGTAATTATAGAAGTTCTTTAAAAAATTAAGAAATGTATGAGTATTATTAGAGTTATGGCTTGAACTTCATGCCTGTGGAAAACAGAAGTGAATGTGTCAATAGTACAATAATATGGAAAAATAAGATACCAGACTAAGATGACTACAAATTGAGAACTTCATCTGTATGGAATTACTGTTTGTTTAGCCTGTACCCAAACCTGCTAAGCTCCAGCAGTTGCTTTATCACCCAGTAACCCCTACCCAGCAGAGAAGGAGAGAAGATCCATAGATTGAAATGAAAATAGATTTAATGAAATAGCCAAACTGGTACCAATGTCAGTATAAAGCTATACTCAGCCCAGCAAAAGCACAGCGGTCACAGCAAACAGGATGGTAGCCCTCAGGAGGGAGAAGAGGAGCAGAATCAGGAGAAGCCCTAGCAGGAGGCTCCCATCTTTTCAGCAAAGTTCCCTCTTTATTTTGATGATCTGGGGTACACCTGTAGCTAACTGGAGTCAGCTGTGTGGCTGACTCAGGACTGCTAATAGCCTGCAGCCCATGGCTGGACTAACATTCTGGCCCAGCAACACCAGGACAAGTACTTCTTGAAGCACACCAAATTACAGGACATGCTAAGTAAATACAAGTGCTTAGCTTTAAGCCTGGAGGAGAAATAAAAAATTGCTTCATAGATGAGGCTTGAATTGGAGTGAGGTAAATGCCTCTCTTCGGAAGATGGCAAGTGGTAAGTTTTGACATCAGTTCTGTTTCTGTGTCTACCTGTAGAGTTTATAATACATAAGGCTTTCTGTGAGTAGGGTGTATGCAGCCCCATGGTCAGAAGGTGGGGGTGGGAGAGCAGCCCAATGCCATGGAAGCTTAACATGTGGGTTATTTTTACCTTTGTAATGGAATGGGAATGGTCTTTGTGTTGGACCAGGAGACATCATCCAGGAGAGAAGTTTCTTCACTGCATTTTTTTCTGGTATGAAAGCTAATATACAAAATGCAATCAATAGTAGGGCTGCTTAATTATGCCTGACAGGAGCACCATAAGGAAGACCTGAGTACCACACAGTTGTACACAGGACTGACTGATGGCCAGCATTAAAGCCAGGGATGAATGAGGAAATGGGGACTAATGAGACTTCTGCTAATGCCTCCTCCTGCCACCTCCATTGCACTGCCAGGCTTCACTGGAAACAATGTTAATTAGACAGCCAAGGAGGTGATTGTGCTCAGGGGTTTCAACTCATTATTTACTATGCCATATACTGAATCTCTTAGCATCATGGAAGATCAAGGGATATGAGAGTATGATGGACAGATGAAATAATTGAAAAGCAAGATGTTGTCATCATATGGACAAATTGGTCTATAAACATACAATCAAAGCATCCAGATTTCATAGAGAAAAGGGCTAACTAGAGGAAGTTCTTGGTTTTCAGAAAGATTTGTGTTTTCAAACAGGGTAATAAGTGAAGTTCTGTTGAAATCAATGTAATTATGTTGATTTACATGAGCACAAAAGCTGACCTAAATAGGAAAACAGGAAAAGAGCATTTCCTCCCCTCTTCTCCAATATCTAATCTTCCTTGAAATGTGACAGGGTCGTCATGCAAAATGAAAGCAGATTTAGAAACAGAATATCTAGGGGGAAAAATAGACAGATCCAGGGACTTTTAATAATGATTTCTCCTGACTATCACACTCTCTTAGCTAAAATAGAGGAGAATTTCTACCTGCAAACAGCAGACTCAGTAGCTCTCTAGAGGTTTGTTATTTCAGAGATAGCAAAAAATCTTGAGCTGAGTGAAAACCTGGAGCTCTGCAAAATGCAAGTTTCTGATGGAATGATCTTGTTCTGTTTTCTGAACTACATCATTTATCTTTATTTCCTTGTAGGTGATGCTTTCTGTGAATACTTCTGAACTGGACCATGATAAGAGTAAAAGCAGATGCAGGAAGTCTGTATGATATAAATAATGATTCTGCTTGACAAAGTACTTTTTACATTTTAAGAGGGATACTGTTGAGCATTTGCTCTGGTTTGTTGCTCTCCCATGAAAGAGCTAATTTAGTCCAGTTAAAGGCAGCTTTCTTATTGGCTCTGAAAAACATCAGTACTTGGTATGCAGTCCATATCCACAGCTTCCCTGGGAGCTGGCTTTATGAACCAAACACTAGCCCATTCCTGTGCTGTCATAGCAAAGTCCTGGTGGATTTTTTGTCTGGCACCTATGTCACCTGGAGAAACACTCTGAATCCACTTGTGCAGAGTTAATAAGCCAGAACTGTGAAAATCTGCCTGTCAAAGACTGGGAATAAGAGTGATGATTACCTTTTGTTGTTTTTTGCTGTTTTGGTTTGTTTTGTTTTTTTTTTCCCTTACTGTTGAGCTTATTTGCTATGTTCCAGGATGTTGNACAGCAGAGCTGCTGCAGCCCTCTGAGCATCTTGGTGGCCTCCTCTGGACCTGCTCCAACAGTTCCATGTCCTTCAGTTCCTGACACTTGGTAAGTTCCTCTTTATAGAGTGAACTGACAGTGTCCCACACTCCTGTGTCCATGTCACTGAGATTAGCTTTGCAAATCTCATACTTGTGAATTCAATTCTGGCCCTTCAAAGGGCTCAGCAACATGGGGTACTGGCTTGGATAGGGTGGGTTTTTTGGTTTGGGTTTTTTGTTTGTTATATTTTTTATTGTGGGTTGTTTTTTTGGTTGGTTGGCTGAGTTTTTTCCATTTGGTTTTTGGTTTGTTGTTGGTTTGCTTTTTTTTTCCTAAGAAGCTGGGAGAGGCTATAGCCAAGATAGGCAGCTGAACCAGCTAATAGATTATTCTATATTCTACTGGCATCATGGCTGCTACTTAAAGGGAGGGTTGGCTGGAGCAAGTGTGGGTGTTCTGAGGAGACAGCTGTGGCAGGGTAGGATCCCCTGGATGGACTGGACCATTATGGTCAGTACAGCATTTCGTATCATTTGCTTTATGTACTATTTCATCAATGTTACTGTTATTCCAGTTTGTTTCTTCTCACTTTGGGGAATTCTATGAAACTCTCCCTACCTCAAACCATGGGGTTTCAACAACTTTTGACTTCCTTCCCATCCCACTGTGAGGTGGAGCTCAGCTGTATCTGAACCACAATGGGCACTATTTGTAACCACTTTGGAGGGCCCATCACATTGCAAACCACTGCTATTTCAGGCAGGTGCAAAGTGTTCTCTGTCATAATTGAGACCTCATGTGAAGAGTTATCTAGGATAAGAACTAATTAACCTCTCTGCATCAACCATCAGTATTTTCAAAAAGGATGAGTCAGGGGCTTGGCACCTCTTCTTTATGCAGGAATGTGGAAACTACAGTATACAGAATTTAGTACAGTGCAGGTCTACAAGTTTTAGCTGATAGAAATTATAACTCTGAATAGCAGCTGATCCCTCAAACATTGTGTTTTGTCTTTTGTACCCCTTTTTAATTTTTTTTAAAAGAATTTATTTTTGTTTTGGTTTGAGTGGTATAATTCACTTGATTGTCCTCAGAAAGCAGGAACTCTGTCCTCTGCCAGTGTATGTACAAGACTTGATCTACTTGCCATCCTTTGTCCTTACACTCTGATTATCAGGTTTCATTAATGCTCTGTTAATAAACTACATTCATGCTCTCCAAGCATTCAGTCTTGCTATTTAATAAGGTCACTGACCTTATATAATAAAAATACCATTAGCAGAGGTGGTTACTTGGAGAGATTTTGCCTCACTGACTTTGCAGTTACGATAGCCTAAAGCATATCCATTAAAATGGTTTTTTTTGGTTTTTTTTTAACCTCCGTTATTAATGCAGCTTAGTGTCATACCTTAATATTTTGTGGGTGAGAAAAAGTGGGGAATGGTATTTATATATATCACAGTCTACACAGGTAGATTTCTGAGGGGGAAAAGAATGGGTATCTTTATGGGTGTTGTGAAAGAGGCTGTACAAACTGATGAAAAGGAATTTACTTGGATTTTCTTTCCTTGCNGGTCTGATGAGAGCAAAGGGGCAGAATCCCCTCCCTTGCCCTGCTGGCCACAGTTGTAAATCTCATTTCCCTAGATTAGAGTGCATCTTTGGCTAATATTAGATATTTTGCTGTCACTTATGCTGCTAATTTACCAAAAAATGAAAATTGCTTTAGGAATAAATACATACATTTGAGTTGAACTTTTCTTTTGTGTTTTCTTCAGCCAGGAAACTTCCCTTTAGAATCAAATTTAGCAGCAGTCTTTCTGGGGTTTAATTTTCCTTTTGAGAGTTTCCTATTACTGCATTATTTAAACTCTGACATACACTGAAGCTACTGAAGCTTCCAATTTATTTACAGAAAAGTGCATGGGTTACTGATGGCTCACAACATACCTGCTGTTTGGGCAAAAATCTGTCTCTCCCAATCTGTGGTCAGCTCTTGACTGTGTGTCTCAGCTATCATTTAATGTGCTGGTGATACAGATGCATGGCATTTAATATCTAACAGTGCTAGCAACTTACAGATTTCAGTTGCTAAGATTTAAGTTAAAGGATGCTTCATTTTAATCAAGTGGCTGATCATACACAGTAGAATTCAGTTTAGAAGTTGTTGTGAGGAAGTATCTTTTAATTCTTAGTTTATTTGATGAACATGGTAGAAAACCTTAAAGATGTTAATACAGCTGTTTTTGGCAACGTGTGAAGATGGAGAAATTATGCTATAAAAAGTTTCGGTGGACTACAGGAGAGGCTGTGGCGTTCCGACTAAATATGAGCAAGGAAAACTATTAAGAAAAGCAAAACATCTTGAAGTGAGCCCATTTGCCTTTGCTCTTGAGACTTTTTTCAGTGCAGCCTTTGTTTCAGCTAAATGGAGTTTTATTATTTTAATTAGCTTAATGTCTTTGGCAGAGAACTGCTTTTGGAACAATGCAGGAATATGATGGGGCTGAAATGTAAGGAAATAGCAACCTCGGCATCACTGAATTAGGCCATCAGTAGAAATAATTGCTGATGTTAGGTATGCTTGACAGAAAGCTCGCAGCAGCATTGCTATCTTAGCTATCAGCCTAGATCTGTATTCATTACATCTCTAACATGACAAATAATTACTTTAGGAAAAGAGAAGACTGGATTTTTTTTAATCACTTATAAGCAAAGGAAGTATCGAGTAGGATAATTGCAAGAAAGATTTAAAGCAAGCATTAAAAAGACTGTGGCAAGATTCTATCATTTTACTGGTGATGCTTTACTTAAGGAGCAAAGTTATTCTCCATTTGCATGATGTACGTGGATTAAAGAACTTGTTTACCCTACTAGTGTGTTTTATGTTNCCCTTCCAACCTTACCATTGTGTATTACTTCTTACTAGCCTCATCTAGATAGGGGTTGTTGGATGTGGCTCTTCCTGAGAAGTTTATGGAGACCTGTTTGTACCTTAAATCAATCAAGCTTTTCCTGTAGTGCAGTAGCCAAAGGTGTATCATGTGCAGGAGCAGGCTAAACCAGTCCCTTGTATACAGACTACAGCAATGCCCCTCACTGGCCTGTACACAGACTTAAAGAAACCATTACATTTGCCCCCAGCAAGGGAAATGTTTTGTTTCATTCAAGACCAGAGGCTGTTTCTGGGCTGCAGTTGCTCACAACCCGGCGCTTTCTGCTTGGGTGCAGATGGGAGCAATGATTGATGTGGTCTTCTGTAACACTTTCATTGGTCTTTTTGATGGGAAAGAGTAAGAAAAATAGTAGATATGCTGCACTGTTAGGAAATAATTTTGAAACATGCACTACTCTGCAGTTTCTGGCATGTTTTCACCCTCAAGTTACTGTATAATTCAATTCCAGGCATCTTGACTTTTTGGTCAGTGGAAGGAAATATACCAAGAACACATTATAGAAAATGATTGCTCTCACTTATCCTCCTTTTCAATTTCCAGCATTTAATTTGATTCGTAATCTTTATTTAAAGAACAATGAAGATGAGAGTCTTTATATATTGAAAAACTCATAAATTTGTGGTGAAAATCATTTCAGGAAGAAAGAAGCTATACAGCAGAGCTATTAAACTTCTTGTCAGTAGGATTCAGCCCGGAAGACCTTCACAGTCATACAAACACTGGTAACAGAGTAAAGAAAAAACATTTTACACGGTGCCTGGTTATGCACCTAATAGAAACCTACAAGCCCTGGAAAGTTTTTATTGCAAGATTGAGTAATTAACCTTTTTGCTTCTAGTCTGCCTTCATACTGCGTATGTTCCCGTGAATCACTAATGGCTTGGGGAAAGTGTATGTTTGGGGGTAGATGCATTGTGTTGGAAATCAGAGGAGGAAACAAAAAAAAGTGAAATATGGATGGTGTTTTCAGTCCGAGTTGATCTCACTGTTGGCCCAGCTAAATGTCCCTTCTCTCAGTAGAATCATAGAATCATAGAATGGTAAGGTTGGAAGGGACCTCAAGGATCATCCAGTTCCAACCCCCTGCCATAAGCAGGGACACCTCCCACTAGCACAGCTCACTCAAGGCCTCCTCCAACCTGGCCTTCAACACCTCCAGGGAGGGAGCAGCCACAACCTCCCTGGGCAACCTGTGCCAGTGTCTCACCACCCTCACTGCAAACAATTTCCTCTTAACATCCAGTCTAAATCTCCCCTCTGCCACTTCAAACCCATTGCCCCTTGTCTTGTCATTGCAAGACCTTGTCAATAGTCCCTCCCCAGCCTTCCTGTAGGCCCCCTTCAGATCCTGGAAGGCTACTCTAAGGTCTCCTGGAAGCCTTCTCTTCTCCAGGCTGCAGAGCCCCAACTCTCTCAGCCTGTCCTCACAGCAGAGCTGCTGCAGCCCTCTCAGCATCTTCGTGGCCTCCTCTGGACCCACTCCAACACTTCCATGTCCTTCCTGTGCTGGGGGCTCCAGAACTGCACACAGGACTGCAGGTGGGAGTAATGAATCTTGTGTATGATATTGAGGTATTACTGTATGTAATCAAGGGACATTTTTCAAGAGACAGTTACAAGCAGAAAACAATCTTGACTCTTAATTTTGATATTTTGCCCTTCTAATATTTTTTTAAATCCTTAAACATTATTAACTTGTCATAATAGAAGCTTTCCTGCAGAAGTACCCAGCTGCTGTCCCAAAGACCTTTTTCATTGTTCTGTGCTGTTCATTTACATCAGTGGTGGCCTGGCTCTAGTTTTACTTCTGTTTATCCCCATTGATGTCACTGATTTCACTGCTCCTTCTACATGGAAAGCACACAAGCTTTACCAGGATAAATGACAATGGTATCAGACTGATACATTTAAAGTCTGTATTTTAATATTTGCCAAGAAGGTGGTACCATTCTCTTCCATGTAATTTTCTTCTTCCTTGCACTGTGGACTTCCTCAGTACTTTCTAAAACTGAACATAGTAAATGGGACTTAGTTCCTGATTATATTAACAACTTCTTTCCTTTTTCTGTGCTCTGATCTATTCGGCTTGGGCCAAACCGTAAGAGCTTTATTACACTAATGAAAATGCAGCAGCATTACTTCATTATACTAGAATTTATGTGCAAGAATTAAAAGAAACATTTGGAGGGTTATTTAAAATAGATATAAATATAGCTGCAGTGATTAAAGATAAGTAATTTTAATTTAACAAAAACTGTTAAATAAACAGCGTGTTGCAATAGGTGGCAGAGTTCTGATGCCAATGACTGAGGCTGCCAGAAGCTTTCAGTCATAAGCTTCTGTTTTCAGTTGCTGGTAGCTCTGCCAAATGTGAACTGTGGTGGCTCTAATACTCTGTGCTGAATATGTCCCTCAGATAGTCTGTTAAAGCTTTGATAAAAATAAGCTTTTTCTTAAGAAAGTTAAGAATACAAAATGTGTCTTTCCTGAAATTCCCACCTCCTGCCATGTAGGAAGGGTGAAGGGGGAAAAAAAATAGCCAGACAGGATAGGAGCAAGAGGAAGTACATTAAAAAAAAAAAAGGTTAGAAAGGAAGAATATAGATGGAGATGAAACAAATATTGCTAAGGAAGATAAAAGAAATTTAATAGAAGCGGGGGCAATAGTGGCTGTTTTGTCAAGGGGAACAATGCAGGCTTGCAGGGAGCAAGAGAGAAGTAAAGGTATGGGGAGGAAGTTGGCCGAGGAAGCTGGAATTTGGGAGCCATAGTGGGAAAGGATCTACTCAGGACAGCAGGGTGAGGAAAAGACTCACTGGGAACTTGAAACAGAAGTATTTAAACAACCCAAATAAGCATATTCTGAGATAGAGAAATTAATTCCATAATTCTAAATAAGGGAAAGCATACATTCATGAAAATAGCAGACAAATGTATGTAGGCTTTAATTCCCTAAAGGGCAGGACCAGCTGGAGGCTAGCTGTGTTAGTTACCAGCATTGACACTGGGTCAAGAACTTGGAGGAACTTCATGATGATTATCCTTGCCCAGTACCCAAAGGGATTGGCAGCTTTATACATTTAGGTGCTTTGTAAAGCCTCTTTATTACACTGCCCCTGAATTGTGCCCAAGGACACTGTGCTGCAACTGGAACACCTGAATTAAGGTTACTGAGGCAACCTGAATTACAAACCCAGGCATGTATTCATTTTCATCCATTTTTTTCACTCCATCACAGGCTTTTTTTTTTTCTATTCAGTGTCTCCATTCACCTTTACAGACCAAAAGGTCTTCTCCTCTGCCCTTATCACATCCTTCCTCAGGACTGGAACTGCATGTCCACTTCATAGTAGGGGGAATTAAAGACTTCCAAGTGGTTTTCAGTAAATGAGTTTCCATAGCAAACCATTTTCTTGCTCACATCTTAAGATCTGTGTGTGAAAACACAATTTTATGCCTACCTTGTTGCTTAATGAGTTTTGATAAATGTCATTGATCAAGTACAGCATTATGCCTTAGTTTTTGCCACAGAATTAAAAGAGAAATACAGTTCTCCATGAGACAGTGTAGCAGGTAAATTTAAAGGATTCTGCATCTCTTTTACTACGTTACTAAGAGATTGCAAAGAAGAATTACATGTGACTGTATGCAAATGTGACACTACACAGATTTTGAGCATTTCAGTGACTTTGACAAAGACATTAAAATTATCAAAGCACTGAGAAGACTTTAGGCTAACATGTGTTGGACTCTGTTCTATCCGGATGTTATTATCTGGATTGTGTTTTTTTGATTCTTTTGTTCGTGAGCCAGGTCACCCACACAGTGTGAGATGATTTTTGTTGACTAAGTAGCTGCATCTTCTGGTCCCTGTCTGCTGGTAAGAGGAGGATGAAGAGCTGTGTGCTGGAAAGCTTCAGGTGTGTGATGTGGAAAATGTTCCCTTAGACACCTGTGTTTCTGCACAAGAAAATCTTTGTGAAGAACCTGCTGGGGTTTAGCTTCTTAGAGAGACTTTTAGCTGAAGCAGTCCCAAGTCTTTTTTTCTAGGAGGCATCGTTTTGCAGGTACTGGAGTGTTTCACTGAGTGCTCCATTGCCTTTTAGTGGAAAAGATGTTTTGCAAAAAAACTCTTTTCTCTGTAACTTCAACCATTACAATCTGAGCAGGGATTACAATGCTGCCTGTACCCAGCTGTGGCAAGTATTACTGAATGAAAAACATTCTCTGTATGATGTTAAAACCATCACCCTCAAATACCACTCATTGTAGAAATCAGTGGCTTTGTCCAAAATAAAAAAAAAAAAAAAACATTTAAAATAAAATCAGCACTTGTATTACAGTAATCCACATTAGCAAAATGAAGGTTATATTTATAGTAGAAAACCCCTTTAGCTTGTTGAATAGTAGAATTATTGTGGCTGTGACAGTAAAAGAGTAGAAAAGTGACAATTCTTCCTACAAAGATCTTTAAATAGTTGTGTTCTGTCGTCTTGACATCAACTGATGTTATTCCTAGCTTGAATATGCATACAGAAATAGCATATTTTTTCTTACCTCATTAGCACAACTGTATAAACCCATGAAAATGAAGGTCAAACTCAAATGAAGGGAAAATATATATATGAATATAATATGTCCCTGCTTAGGCTCTGTCTGCTGTATATGCTAAAATAACATGAGCTTATACTAAATACCTTCAAAAACAGAACCAGATCAGAACTAATTTTTCCAAACAGTAGTTGCTTTCGGATTCTTCCAGCACCCACTTATCAGTAAGATAGTTTGATTTCTCCATGAACGAAGGACGAATTCAGGTCATGCCTGTCCAAAGGTGTGCCTATGATTTTATTTTGGTTTGGCCCATCATAAGACAATACAGGATTAACGCCCTGAAGGTGCAGAACTAGGCAAAACCTTGAAACGTAACCCATTGCTGTTCATGAACATTAATGATCCAAATTGTATTTAATTGAAAGAGTTCACAGCTCTCTGGCCCCAAAACCTTCCTTTTGCTCATGAGCCTTAGCAGCTGGACTCTTCATATTCATGAAAAAGGCTCTCACACACTGCAAGAGAAGGGAAATCCTGCTTTGCTTTGGTGAGGTCCATTTAACAAAGTGCTAGATAAAGAATTTGCAAGGCTGCTGTGGAGATGACTCTTGAAAATGAAGAAGGAATGACAAACAGAAAAACTAGTCAAACAAGGTTTCCCACCTTTTTTCTCTGGAATTATCAACTCCAAAACCTTCATGAATCACAGAACTCCATAAATACTCTGTAAAATATTTTTGGCTATAAGGAGCATGCCAGCTTTCATGAATTGATCTGGAACTTACGGAAACCTTTCATGATACAAGGTCTTGCAATGACAGGACAAGGGGCAATGGGTTTGAAGTGGCAGAGGGGAGATTGAAACTGGATGTTAGGAGGAAGTTGTTTGCAGTGAGGGTGGTGAGACACTGGCACAGGTTGCCCAGGGAGGTTGTGGCTGCTCCCTCCCTGGAGGTGTTGAAGGCCAGGTTGGAGGAGGCCTTGAGTGACCTGTACTAGTGGGAGGTGTCCCTGCCTATGGCAGGGGTTGGAACTGGATGATCCTTGAGGTCCCTTCCAACCTTACCATTCTATGATTCTGTGATGTCAGATGCTGTTTTCCTCTGGCTCTCAAGGCACAGCTATAGGTAGAGGTTTTGAAAATACCTTTTCTTCTCTTGGTCAACAGAAAATTATCTGTGCTACCTTAGGACTTGTGTCCTGCTGTCTGCTAAGGACTAAGAAGGAAAATCACAGTAGAGCAAGTAGCAGGGGAGAAAGAGTGAGCTAGGAAATCAACAGGAATAATCAGGAGGAACAAAAGGATAATTAACATAATTATTTTTCAGCACATGGGCAACTATATTTCTCGAAACTATTTCTTTAAATAATTGGACAATTTATAGCTAATAATTTATATCCAATTAGTAAGGATTGTGGATAAAATGAGAAAATTATTTTGGATGAGTGGAACCTGATTGTTTTGAAATAAATACTCAAGAGATATTGCTCTAAGAAAAAAAAATCCACTAGAGTGGGATTTTCTAAAGATTTAGCAGGGAAATTGGTCATAAAGAGAGATTCTCTCTCTGATTTCTCTCAAAGTTTCTTGAAAAATAGTGTGAGAATTACTGCATATAAAGAATGCTTGTTTTTCTTGGAAGTCACCAGTCATTTTCCAAAGGAGCCAATAGAAGAAACACAAACTTGAGTTAGATGTAGAAGATAACAGGGAAGGCAGTAACAATATTATCCTCTTACAGAACCGTGCATGAAATGTCCATTTTAGTAAACCAGGAAGGAACATGATTTTTCTGTGCATCGAACTCTACAAAGCCACGTATAATCACTAGCAGAGGAATTAAGGGCATAGGACAGCCATAAAATGACAACTCGTTTTGATCTTAGCAACTCTCAATACTTATTTTTTTTTTCTGGGGATGATATTTCTCCTTGAGATTCGGATAATACATTTTAATAATATTTTACTGACTAATTGGGTGAAATTGGCACTAAATATATAAAGGGGATGACAAGGAATAATTACTTCTGTGTGGTAAATCTGACATTACATTTGAGGAGGGACTATTGACAAGGTCTTGCAATGACAGGACAAGGGGCAGTGGGTTTGAACTGGCAGAGGGGGTGTTCAGACTGGATGTTAGGAGGAAGTTGTTTGCAGTGAGGGTGGTGAGACACTGGCACAGGTTGCCCAGGGAGGTTGTGGCTGCTCCCTCCCTGGAGGGGTTCAAGGCCAGGTTGGAGGAGGCCTTGAGTGAGCTGTGCTAGTGGGAGGTGTCCCTGCCTATGGCAGGGGGGTGGAACTAGATGATCCGTGAGGTCCTTTTCAACCTTACCATTCTATGATTCTATACAAAATAGTTTGATTTGATTATATGGGTCATCTCTGACTTGGAAATGGAATGAATGCTATGCCATCTTATGCAGTTTGTACAATCTGAAACTGATCCCTGCAGAACACAAACTTATATTTGTTGATGATACTAGAAATAAGCATATATAAGCACCCAGACATTCAGTGCTTGTGCACCCAGACTGAGTTTTCTAAAGCTTGCTATGGATTCCTGTAGTGGAGCAGTAGTATCTCTGAGCCTTGCCACCTTTCAGGAGCACAGAGCAGAGTTTTGGCAAAGTGAGTTGCCAATGAGTGATAATGAGTGCCCCGAGATCAGTTTTTGACCTGTTGAACATCCCCAGTTTAAAACTGTATAAAAGAGCTGCATGGCATTGTAGAAGCTGTTTGAATGTTTCTGGTTTACAATGAGCTCTGACATCACTTCTTTCTGGTGTTAATGCAAAATTTCATCTCATGTTTGAACTATAGAATTAGCTTTGACAAAGCCACTTGAAATGTCTCTCTTTGTAGCAGAGATTTCTCCCAAAGGGATTTTCATAAGCAGCCAAAGTCAATTAAATGCTTGGGATAAAAATAACAAAAAGTCTTGAAGCAGCGTTAAAGGTGTTTGGAACCCACCTTCCATAGCTAGCTGATAATGCCAATCAATGGTGACTGCCTCTGGGAAGGAGAAAATTAGCATGACTAAGATGAACACCTTAGCTAGATTTTCACACACTTTTCAGCTTCCTGTCAGTGGCCTGGATTTTAATTTTTAAGTCTTAATAAAGGCTGAACACTTTTTGAAAAGAGCCCTGGATGACCTGCACTTTGTGTTAGAAGAGGCTGCACCTTCCTACTACAGGAGTGGTTTCAAATGTCATAGAATCATAGAAGGGTAAGCTTGGAAGGGACCTCAAGGATCATCCAGTTCCAAACCCTGCCATAGGCAGGGACACCTCCCACTAGTACAGCTCACTCAAGGCCTCCTCCAGCCTGGCCTTCAACACCTCCAGGGAGAGAGCAGCCACAACCTCCCTGGGCAACCTGTGCCAGTGTCTCACCACCCTCACTGCAAACAACTTCCTCCTAACATCCAGTCTAAATCTCCCCTCTGCCACTTCAAACCCATTGCCCCTTGTCCTGGCATTGCAAGACCTTGTTAATAGTCCCTCCCCAGCCTTCCTGGAGCCCCCTTCAGATACTGGAAGGCTACTCTAAGGTCTCCTGGAAGCCTTCTCTTCTCCAGGCTGCATAGCCCCAACTCTCTCAGCCTGTCCTCACAGCAGAGCTGCTGCAGCCCTCTGATTATCTTGGTGGCCTCCTCTGGACCCTCTCCAACACTTCCATGTCCTTCCTGTGCTGGGGGCTCCAGAACTGCACACAGGACT
>WBNM01011640.1:0-22381 GCA_013399055.1 Ramphastos sulfuratus | reverse complement strand
GGGAAACCCCGCCACGTGCTTAGGGTATTATTTTCCTGTGATATATTTTTGTGAATAAATACCAAGCCTCTTGTGATCATTGATTGCCTTCTGCCATAAGCAGAAAGCTGCTTCTCTTCTCGGGTCCATCTAGTGAACAAGCGGCGTACTGGCCGCAGGTGGTACATTGACCACAAACCTCTTTTCCAGTTTGGTTTGAGTTCTGTTAATATATATATTTAACAGTTATTTCCAGATCCTGTTATGACCTGTATATTGTTTCCATAACGTTGCTAAGAGCCTGCTACTATTGTTATTATTAAATGGTGGTAGGGGGTGGTGCGAGTTCCGATTGTTTGATATTAATAAATTATATATATTAATATTTTTATAATATCGTCTCGCAGTACCTAATTACCCCTCCCCGACAATTCTGAAGAAAGAGAGTAGCTCCATTGTGGCTACAGGGAAAAACAGGTCACTTTAGCCAGCAAATTCAGTTTTTATTTCTGACCCAATTTTAAAAAAAATACTTTGAGAATAACTATTACTTGCAGATTCACAATCAAGCATAATATGCCTTTCAGTTGATTAATTATGAAGGGTATTTCTATTTTAGGTCTTACAACATAAGGATAAAGCTTAGCATTAATGAGCAATGCCAGAACATTTACTGATTCATTACATTCATTTAATGACTTGGAAATGGTTGATACTCAAGTTTCACCATCCCTTCATATTCAAATTTCTAGTATGCTTAAGGAAAGGAGTTTGAAATTTGGAATAAATATTTTTCTTGAAACTTGGGCTAAATACTTTTATAAGAAGATGAGGATTTAACAAGGTTAAATGTGCCTGTCTGGATGGGACAATGGGAAATGTTGGGGTTTATTTAATATTTATTCAACAGGAGATTGCTTACCCTGTATGGGTTATCTCAAGCACAATGTATGATTAAAACTGTCAGTAGTGCTATCACACAGATATTTTGCATTTTTGTATGTCTTGAGGGAATGACTTTTAAATGAAAAAGTAAAAGATGCTATTTATGGGGGCTTTATTTTTCTTTTCCAATATGTGTATTTTTAGTGAGGGTGCTTAGTTATTAATACATTCATAATACTTTTCCTGTATACCTTTATGCAATATGTATAGAATCTTAAAATTATCCTATCACAAGTTATATATATTTGGCATAAAGAACCCATGCTTAATAGGATTGGCTATAGGTGAATAACAGTACTTGGAGCAATGAACAATGATGGAATTTAATTAATGTTTCTTAGAGGAAACTTTTAATGGGAGGGGTTTATTATTTACTTAATTTCACTATTGAAGATATTGGGGAAAAAAAATTGTCGTATAAAAGTGGATTGTTGGAACAAAAAATTCAAATACTTACTTTCTAGAAGACCAGTAAATGAATAGTAAAGAAAATACCTATATAATGGAGTTTCTTGGTCAGGTATAATTGGAGCACAAAATACTTTGTAACACTTCCACAACTCTTTCTGTTGGCTCTTTTAAAAGTTTGTCTTTTAATATGTCTCTTTATATTCCAGTTATTGTTAGCAGTTTGGGGGTATTTTGTTTGTTTTTATTTTGTTGAGGGGGGGGTGGTGGTGGTGGTGGTTTTGGTTTTTTTCCTCTCCTTTTTATTGTTTCTTGTGCATGCATTTGCAAGTTTAGTTTTTCTCTTTCCAGAGGTTTTTACAACCTTAATTGGTTTTAAGCATCTCATAGGACCTGAGGAATTGTATGGATTTTACTATCTTACCAAAATAAATATTGGATCTGGCCCATCTTTTAATCTGCATTTGTGAAACTTAGAAGAAAGAGCAGAAGATGAGAAAATAAGCCTGGAAGTCGGTTGCCTACCTGTCAGACAGCTTTCCCTCAAGAGTGAGGTTGTCAACAGGAATCTAGCTGTAAAATAGTGTTAGATATTGCCATATTACATTACCCAGAAAGGTTTCAGAAGTCTGTTGTGAAGGATTTCACCAACCATAGAAGTGCATCAAAATCTGAAGTAGCATCTCTAGATAAGCAGTTTTGAGTTAAGCATGATTTAAAAAGTCTGCAACAGGAAGAAAAGGTTTTGTGTGCAGTTGAAACTGCAGCAAGAGTCATTATGGGCCAGGTATTGACATTAGGATTGCAATTGACACAGGAAAATATGGCTTCAAATTGTGAAATCTTTGGAAGCAGTTAAGCAGTGCTTATTTCACAAGTGCTGACAATCTTACTAGAAATTACTCCTACTCTAGTAAATCTCACTCCCTGCAGCCAAAGCTTTTAAATGTGATTGGTTTTTTTTTCTTCCTAATTCTTTTAATCAGCATCAGATGTATGCATTCAGTAATATCTATAATTAAAAATACTGTTTTAAATTATAAATGATCTTGCTAGTTATGGCTAAACCCAATTTTGGTCATTTGCCTTTTTATTTTTTTTTTTAATTAAAATCAGTCGTTACTAATTTAATTACATGTAAAACCAGAATCATAGAATAGGAAGGTTGGAAGGGACCTCAAGGATCATCTAGTTCCAACCCCCTGCCATAGGCAGGGACACCTCCCACTAGCGCAGGTCACTCAAGGCCTCCTCCAACCTGGCCTTCAACACCTGCAGGGAGGGAGCAGCCTTTCCACCCTTACTGGAAAGAACTTCCTCCTAACATCCAGTCTAAATCTCCCCTCTGCCAGTTCAAACCCATTGCCCCTTGTCCTGTCATTACAAGACCTTGTCAATAGTCCCTCCCCAGCCTTCCTGTAGGCCCCCTTCAGATCCTGGAAGGCTACTCTAAGGTCTCCTGGAAGCCTTCTCCTCTCCAGGCTGCAGAGTCCCAACTCTCTCAGCCTGTCCTTATAGGAGAGCTGCTGCAGCCCTCTCAGCATCTTTGTGGCCTCCTCTGGACAACAAGTGTTTGGTATCTCTATTTTCATACCTTATGACGGCAAGAAATCTCAGCAATTACACTTTTACTCATAACATATTTTTTCAGTGAAACTTTTTGTCACTGGTTTGGATTTATCTAATACTATAGAAGAAAATATTTTTAATTTAGACTCATTCATTTGAAGCTAAAGCTCATTTTATATATAATCTCATATATAAACCTCTCTATATACATTTCCTTTTGAAAACAAACAGAAACAAATAGCATGCATGTTATTCTTATGTGTGTGTATGTATGTATATATGTATATACATATGTGTATGTATGTGTGTGTGTGTGTATGTGTGTGTATATATATATATATATGTATGCTGTGGGAAAGGATGGAATTTGTTAGCATCCAAGCAGGCCAAGAAAGGTGCTCAGAAATTGACTTTATCAACCAAAGGAAAAGCTTACCAAGTTTGTTACTAATTAAAAGGACAAATATAGTTATGACATCTTACTTCATTCTGTGAGTAAGCAAGCTGTTAAAATTTTGCCCTTTTAGCATTACTTTAGCCATGTTATTTAAATGTCTCTGCAGTTACAACCATTTCTCAATAACAGAAGGATTCAGATTATTGTTTTAATTAATAGCACAGAATGATTAGCAGTGGTTCAATACCATCAAAGTGACTTCTTTAATCTATTTAACATGTATCAAACACAAATTATTTTTACATAAAGAAATCTAATGCAGTTAATGAGTGGTGGTCGAGTCACCAATCCTGGATGTGTTTAAAAGTCATATGGATGTGGTGCTTGGGGATATGGTTTAGGGTGAACCTTGTGGAGTAGGGATATCGGTTGGATTTGGTAATCCTGAGGGTCTTTTCCAACCTGAATGCTTCTGTGCATTCACTGTTATCACATCTTTACAACATCATTTGAAAAATGTGGATGGTCACCAATTCATAGAGTCACAGAATGTGTCAGGTTGGAAGGGACATTCAAATGTCACCTAGTCTAACCCCTCCACAGTGAGCAGGGGCATCTTTAACTAGATTAACTAGATTTCTCAGAGCCCCATCTGGGTGCCTTTTCTGGTACTTCACCAACCTCACTGTGAAGAGCTTCCTCCTCTTGTCCAAACGAAGTTCACCCTGCTCTAATTTACAACCATATCTCCTAGTATTTGTTTATTGACATTTTTCATGGAAGAAATGATGATCCATAATGATAGAAAAGAGCAATGAAGACAACTAGTTCAACAGAATCTGATTGATAATAAAGCTACGTAAGAAAGAATCAAAACAGGCAAAGCCAAAGACAACAAGCAACTCTATGAAAATCACAGGAGATAATACTGAATTGTAGTCACAGAGATATGGATCTGTGATACAGTTTGGTTCCAAATCTAAAAAAAACTTCATTATGATATTCTCTAAGAGCTTTTGCACAAAATTCTCTTCATGTGCTGAGCCGTGAACACATAATTGTACTGATCAGTAGGACTCCATGTCTGCTTAATTTTCAAGAGCACTCAAGTAACTTATTTAGAAGCTTGACACATCAATAAATGTGTTCAGAATTCATCTTAAAAATTACACAGGCACAACTCTTACTGCAGCTTTACAGCGTCAGTGGATATAAGGTTTCTTCTGTTGTATCTGAAGTTTTCCTGTGTTACAGATCTCAATCTAACATATAATTCTGAAGATTCTTTCTTTATATTAGCAATCTGTTAATAAATAATTACATGATAATTTATATTTGTCTAAGTTTTGGTGGTAATGGCTGCTGTATAAATACTTTACTCTTAGAACATTTGTGGAAGCTGTTTACTGCCCACTATATTAATAGAGAGGTAATATAATTTTACTGCTTGCTAAAACCAATAAAAGTCACCTTTATTTTGTGACTCTCTCCTCTAGTGTGCTCTTGTGATGAGAACAAATTAGTCTGTTAAATTTATGGGAAGTCTGTTTATAGGGAAATAAGACTTTATAGAATATTTGACTTAGTTTGGTGAGCAATTAGCATTTTTGGCTTAATGTAGGATAAATTCAATATTTCAATAAACTGAATTATTTAATAGTTCAGTTCTGGATTTTAATATGGAGAAGGGAAAACAACTATCACGGTAATGAATATGTTTTTGTTGAAACCATTTATTAAAATTCAGACCCAGGGTAGGAATGTGCTTGTCCTTTCATAATTATGGTCTCTGTATCACAGCATACTATAACCACCAAAATAATCTGTTCTCATTTAGAGTTCTGATTGAAAAATATTGGAGTCAATGATTAGGAATTCACAACTTGAAGCTGTTCGAGATTTCTTGGAAATTGAAATGCACTCAGCAGGGGGGAAAAAACCAAAACTCTGGAAAGAAATCCCTTGCTGTTTAACTGATGCTCTAAAATGCAAAAGGAATAGGACCTGAAATAGCTTTGTAAGGTTTAGGATACTTAGGGTTCTGTTGTTATATTTTATTATCAGCAGTCATGTGTCACTTTTTATTATTCCTTGTTTATGGTTCCAGTTCCTCAGTCTTCAGGTCCTGTCACCATAACTTCCAGAATTACCCTGCTAAGGCACCTCGCATAAGATATGAGACATTGTTACCCAAGAATAAGACATAGCTCTGGCTTATTCTTGGAAGAAATGATATGTTAGTAAAAGGAATGTAAGACCATTAAATGGATCCTGATGATCAATGTTTTGTAAATCCCTAAGGCTAGGTCTAGGTATGAATTTTTTTAACAGCTCTTGGCTCAGTGCCCCTGTGAGGTTCAGCTGTGTACAGGCATCCTACTGTGCTGATGTGTTGAGTAGAATCTTGTACACATGGGCTACACTTTGCTGAGCCACTGTGCAGTCAGTCAGGTCTGTGAGCAGGGCACATGCAGTTGAGCCAGGTGCTGCAGGTCCATGTCTTACCATGGAGACAAGGACTAAGTGACCAAGGTGAGATCCATTTCACAAAGCCATAATGCGCTCAGTAAAGGTTCCCAAGACAGTGCTTGGAAAGAGTTAAAGATAGGGCTGAATACAGCCAAAATGGTAATTAAGAGCCTTTTCCCCAGTACAGGATACTGTATGCAAATGATGGAGGGCTGCAGATCTCTCTACTCCCCCTGGTTAGTTGCCTTAGTCAGGGACACATGAAAACCATCCCAGAGAAACTCTACAGGGCTTCCCATTGGGGCAGACACAAATCATAGAATCACAGAATGGTAAGGTTGGAAGGGACCTCAAGGATCAGCTAGTTCCAACCCCCTGCCATAGGCAGGGACACCTCCCACTGGTACAGGTCACTCAAGGCCTCCTCCAACCTGGCCTTGAACACCTCCAGGGAGGGAGCAGCCACAACCTCCCTGGGCAACCTGTGCCAGTGCCTCACCACCGTCACTGGAAAGAACTTCCTCCTAACAGCAAACTGCTGGCTAAGCTGTCAGCTCATGGCTTGGATGGCAACACTCTGTGCTGGGTTAGGAACTGGCTGGAGGGCCGAGCCCAGAGAGTGGTGGTGAATGGTGCCACATCCAGCTGGAGGCCGCTCACTAGCACTGTCCCCCAGGGATCAGTACTGGGCCCCATCCTCTTTAACATCTTCATTGATGATCTGGATGAGGGCATTGAGACAGTCATCAGCAAGTTTGCAGATGACACCAAGCTGGGGGCAGATGTTGGTGGGTTGGAGGGCAGAAGGGCTCTGCAGCAGGACCTCGAGCGCCTGGACAGATGGGCAGAGTCCAAGGGGATGGCTTTCAACAAATCCAAGTGCTGGGGGCTGCACTTTGGCCACAACAACCCCATGCAGAGCTACAGGCTGGGGTCGGAGTGGCTGGAGAGCAGCCAAACAGAAAGGGATCTGGGGGTGCTGATTGACACCCGCCTAAACATGAGCCAGCAGTGTGCCCAGGTGGCCAAGAAGGCCAATGGCATCCTGGCCTGCATCAGGAATAGTGTGGCCAGCAGGAGCAGGGAGGTCATTCTCCCCCTGTACTCTGCACTGGTTAGGCCACACCTTGAGTACTGTGTCCAGTTCTGGGCCCCTCAATTTAAGAAGGACATTGAGGTGCTTGAGCGTGTCCAGAGAAGGGCAACGAGGCTGGTGAGAGGCCTCGAGCACAAGCCCTATGAGGAGAGGCTGAGGGAGCTGGGATTGTTTAGCCTGGTGAAGAGGAGGCTCAGGGGAGACCTTCTTGCTGTCTACAACTACCTGAAGGGTGGTTGTGGCCAGCAGGAGGTTGCTTTCTTCTCTCAGGCAACCAGCACCAGAACAAGAGGACACAGTCTCAAGCTGTGCCAGGGGAGGTTTAGGCTGGAGGTGAGGAGAAAGTTCTTCACTGAGAGAGTCATTCCCCACTGGAATGGGCTGCCCAGGGAGGTGGTGGAGTCACCGTCCCTGGAGGTGTTCAAGGCAGGTTTGGACGTGGCACTTGGTGCCATGGTCTAGTCTTGAGGTCTGTGGTAGTGGGTTGGACTTGATGATCTTTGAGGTCTCTTCCAACCTTGCTATACTGTGATACTGTAACATCCAGTCTGAATCTCCCCTCTGCCAGTTCAAACCCATTGCCCCTTGTCCTGTCATTGCAAGACCTTGTTAATAGTCCCTCCCCAGCCTTCCTGTAGCCCCCTTCAGATATTGGAAGGCTACTTTAAGGTCTCCTGGAAGCCTTCTCTTCTCCAGGCTGCAGAGCCCCAACTCTCTCAGCCTGTCCTCATAGGAGAACTGCTGCAGCCCTCTGAGCATCTTCATGGCCTCCTCTGGACCCTCTCCAACACTTCATGTCCTTCCTGTGCTGGGGGCTCCAGAGCTGCACACATCATATATGTGATCTTGGTCTGTGCGTGCTTGAATAACTGTAGCCTGATTGCATACCTCCTTTGTTTTTTCTTTAGTATTTTGCTTCAGTTTAAGAAATTGTGCTGATGAGGGAGTCAGGAAGCTCTAAAGAGCCAGGCTGCACCTCCAGCGAGCTTCTGGTGAAGTGTACCATAGCTTCATTTTGAATTCTGAATGTCCACTTTTCTTTTTAGTCGTGCTAAGCAGTTGATGGCAGTATTACCTTCTGGTAGTGTTTTCCCCATGAGTCAGATGAGAGGCTGCTCTTCTTCTCTGACATCAAAGTATGTGGACTGTAATAGCTCTCTACCTAAGCAAGGGAAACTCAACCAACACTTGCAGGTATTACCCTGCATATGCAAAAAAAAAAGAAGGATGTCTGCTGGCCTTTCAGGCAATATGATAGTATCTTCCAGATACAGAAGGCAAGATTAGCACTTAAAATGAGTTTCAACAGTGTCTTAAATTAATAGAAATATCATCTCCAGACTTCAATACTTAATGCATTTACTACTGGTAATACAGTAGTGATAATGAACTGCAATAACAAATACAGAATTTTTTTTTTTCTCTTGATAGGCCTTTACAGGAGAGATTACAATCTTTGCCCCTCACATTCACTGTTGCTTTTTTTAGCATGACATGTAGTACATATAAGCTCTATTTAGAGACATAATTTGCCACAACATTTTTTGCAGTGTGAAAGGTTACTTATTCACAGAAAGTCAAGCAGTAAAGCAGAAAATGTCTGAATTAGATTTTTTTTTTCCTGGTATATAATGTCATGTTCTCTGCAGTACAGGAGGAAGTAAATGCTGTTAGAAGCAGTAAAACTCATTTATTATTATTATTGTAATACTGACCTTGGCATTTTGTAAAACAACCCCCTATTTAAAAATGAACAAAATAAATGAACTGTTCATATTAGGAAAAAAAATACTTAAGAGATACTTAGGGACCAGTAAAGAGGACTTTAATTTCCTGTGTTTTTCTGTCCTCTGAATGCAGTTTTGTAATATAACATACATAGCCACTGGGAATTTCAGATCCGTAGATCTCTCCACCTTGTTTCAAGCAGCAGAAATAAATGTTGGAGATTTTGCAGCAAAGATTTTAAAAACCAAGTCCTCCTATTAAACACCTGAACCATTACAAGCCATATTAATATGTAAGAAAGCAAGAAAGGTAGAACACCGTTTAAATCAGTGAGAAACTTTAAAAACACTGTAAATATATCACAAAACAAAGCCAAAACCCAAACAAAAAAAGATCCCCAGGCATGAAGCATGTCCTTAAACAGTGTTTTGGTGCTATTTCTAACCCTTTGAATGGATAAAGGACAGAATGTAGTCTCATGTGATGAGTTGTGTTTATGTTGTGCGCTTATCTCAAATGACTCAGAGGACTTCTGTCAACCAGGGAAGAGAAAAAAAAATAGCATGAGAGTGGAGAAGGATATAATATCTTTTCCTAAAAGAATGGGAAGCAAATGTGCAAGTCTGATAGACATGAGAAAGCTGGTGGAGGCTTTTTACGTTTCTTTCATTTTTTCATTTATTTTTAATGGATACTCCCATATTTTCAGGGTGAGAACAAGAATTTTGTTTCAGTACTGGTCTGAGAAAACTGGTGTAGTTCTATATTTCAGATCTTTTATGTTATCCTTCAGCATTTCACCACCTTATGAAAAAGGGGAAAATTTTCAGGGAAGGAAGTCTGCAGGAAGGTATCACGTGTGAAGTAAATCAAAGAGCAGAAATTTAGTCGAGCTAAATCTGAGTTTCAGTTTGTGGATTAAGAGACTTCAAGTCAGAATGTCTACATGTAGGGTTGAAATGACTTGCCTGAACGTAATTATGTTGCTTCCAGTGAGTGTGGCACTAGGAGGGAGCTGCCCCTTACTGGAACAGCGCTGGGATTCAGGAATGATGGTGCAAGTTGTCTCCTATGGTACCATAAACCTGAATCTTTCACTTGCTGTCTACATAAAAACAACTTCTCTAAAGCATTGTTATATCTAAAGATGATGCAATCACGGACGAAATGTAGGTCTCTTTTAAGGTGATGTGAATGGTTAGGAGCAGGTTGTGGATCTGTTGGAGGGTAGGAGGGCCCTGCAGAAGGACCTTGACAGACTGCATGGGAGGGCAGAGGCCAATGGGATGAGATTTAACAAGTCTAAGTGCAGGGTTCTGCACTATGGCCACAACAACCCCAAGCAGTGCCACAGGCTGGGGACAGAGTGGCTGGAGAGCAGCCAGGCAGAGAGGGACATGGGAGTGCTGGTGATAGAAGCTGAAGATGAGGCAGCAGTGTGCCCAGGTGGGCAGGAGAGCCAATGGCATCCTAGCCTGGATCAGGAACAGTGTGGCCAGCAGGAGCAGGGAGGTTATTCTGCCCCTGTGCTCAGCACTGCTCAGGCCACACCTTGAGTGCTGTGTCCAGTTCTGGGCCCCTCAATTCAAGAGAAATGTCGAAGTGCTGGAAGGTGCCCAGAGAAGGGTGACGAAGCTGGTGAGGGGCCTGGAGCACAGCCCTGTGAGGAGAGGCTGAGGGAGCTGGGGGTGTGCAGCCTGCAGAAGAGGAGGCTCAGGGCTTCTCTTGCTGCCTACAACTACCTGAAGGGAGGTTGTAGCCAGGTGAGGTTGGGGTCTGCTCCCAAGCAGCCAGCAACAGAACAAGGGGACACAGTCTCAAGCTGTGCCAGGGGAGGTATAGGCTGGATATTAGGAGGAAGTTCTTCACAGAGAGTGTGGTAGGCTTTGGAATGGGCTGCCCAGGGAGGTGGTCACCGTCCTTGGAGGTGTTCAAGCAAAGCCTGGATGGGGCAGTTAGTGCCATGGTCTAGTTGATCAGATAGGGCTGGGTAATAGGTTGGAGTGGATGATCTTGGAGGTCTCTTCCAGCCTGGTTGATTCTATGAGTGTATGTGTAAGTGCTGCTGTCTGTATAATGGGTACTTTGACACCTAGTACACAAACAGGAACTTACATATGGGCACCTTGTTTAAGTGTCTTTAAATCGCAAGCTGAATCCTAGATTTATGTGTTGGTAATATAATGTGGAATTCAAGATTTTGATGACTCAAAAGGCTTAATGCATTTCCAAATTAAACCTAAACCCACATTTTATTCAGCTTAATAGATGTTCAGTGTCTTGATTTTATTTTATTAATGTGAATTTCAGATAACGTTTGTAGGCTTACCTTGGATTTAAAAAGTTGAAAACAATTACATCAAGTTCAGCTTAAATTTCTTTCACATGTGAGCTCAAATACAAACCAAAATAACTTAATTTTTATGTGAGGAGAATAAGGATGCAAGTGTTCCTGCTTACTGTGTTGGACTTTTCTGAATGATCCATTTCATCAACACTTTGCAAGTGAAAAAGTAAAAATAAAATGAGAGAATGTAATGGTGCTTATAAAAAATACCAAGAAACTTGTGGGATTTTGGAACTGCACTGCAGGAGATTCCAGTCAGCTGGCTGAAAAGTTTGGTTTCACATAAAATACAGGAGAGTTAAATGAATGTTTCAGAGCAGCTCAGTTCAGACTCTCACTTTCCATTCCAGATCTCTTGTAAACAGGCACAGTTCTGGGGCATCTCATGTCACAGATCAGTGCTTCAACCCTCAAGTTGCAGAGTAAATGACTGATTCTTACTTAGGTCTCAGCTATATCCCAAATTTTTGCTCTAGTCAGTCTGGAGGATAAGACATGATCCAGTATGAATATATCTGTGCAAAAAAGAAAAAACAATTAAAAAATCCAATATCTGAACTGCACCAAAAGCTTTTTTTTTTTTTCAATAGAAAGACAAAGTACAATTGATGCAAAATACATAAATCACTAAGAACAATTTCCAGTGCAGCATAATTTTACATTAATAAAACATCTTTGTTGTGTATCTTCCTTTTCTTCCGGAAGCTGTTATACTTCGTAAAACTAATAGTCGCTAAACGAAAGGGACAGTAACTTTGAATGTTGCTAATCAAAATCTATGTTTGTGGCTTTCTTTAGAATGCTGGGGTGAAAATACTGGAATTTGAGAGCCTTACTGAGCAAGACAGTGCCTGTTCTGAAGTGTGCTTACTTATCCTATTACATCTTTGGTGCAGCAAAGCTAGAACTGAAAGTCGCGTTCTGCTGGAACTAGAGAGGGCATTCAAGGTGACATATTGACAAAAATAGCCTAGACTCTTCCTGTTTCTCTGTGGTCTCTGAATCGTACCCAAAGGGCAACATTTGCAGCAGGGTAGCTGCTTTGCTCCCCTGACTGAATCATTGCTCATTAGCCTTATCTTTAGCAACAATTTCCCTTTCTCATGCTGTGCAGGCCCAGTGAATCTTAGGTAAGGCAGTTTCAGGCTGGGTACAGTACACAAGTACACATCCTGTGGGAGAGTTATTAAGATAGAAGAAGATGAATCTCAAGGGCATCACTTAGAAGCCTGGGCAAGCCTCTCTTACAGATTGCTTTTTAGTGTTATCATTTCAAAAGATCGTTTTTCTTACCCAGTCATAAATTTCCATTAATTTTCACTAAACTAAATGAGAATGAAGTCAAATATGGGATTTTGACATTCAGTTATGCAATATACAACAGTCTCACGTTGGTTATAAAGACTATAAATTTACAGAACAAGGGCATGGAAAAGCAGGGTGAGGGAGTTTCACGTGTGCCTGTGCTGATGCCACCAGCTCCTGTGCTTCAAGTGTTGCAGTGCCTCTTGATACTGCTACAAAAATGAACAAGGTTTTCCTCTTCATAATTTATTCTGATTAAATGGTTTAGTTTGGGGATTTTGTTTTGTTCTGCCTAGGCTTGGTTGGTTTGCTTTTTAATGGCTTTTTCCTATTAAATGTAACTGTCTGTTTTTATAGCTGTCATTACCCACCAATTCCATTCTTCTCTTCTCTTGTTCTTCAATTGAGAATAAAACTTCACGCCACAGCAGAAGGGGTTTTTTTTACATATAGAAAAACAAGTTACAGTTTTAAATTTAGAAATACAAAATAGACAGGAAGTTCAAAATATTTGTTTTAAAAAAATCAGCTATTACTTTCTGATACTTTCCCTGACTAGAATGATGATACCATATTGGCCAATGCTTGTGGATTCATGCAGTAGCTTTTCTTGCCAAAACATTTCAGGGACTTCTCAGATGGAGCCAGTTCCTATTAGTATTATGATATTTTTATAAGCCACAGATACAAAAAAAAAAAAAATCTTCAAAAGCTTTTAAAAATGCTAAATATTAGATTGCAGAATGAGGACTGATACTGAGTGTGCAATACTTTAGGTTTATTCTGTTCTAATGTTGAATTTTTACTTTGGTAAAGAATAGGAATACCAGAAATCTGTGTAGTAAGACACAAATGCCAGTTGTATGTTGAAGATGAAAAAGTAATTCTATATATCTGAGTTCTTTCAATTGTGGGGAATTTGTGATAGACAATATATTCAACCTACTTCATAATGAATAATAGACTGATGATGAAAAGAGTAGAATTTTAATTGTTGTGTTTTCATTCAACACAGGGGTGATGCAGAATATAATTACATGGATAAAGGTAGTCTGCCTTTCTGAACATGAAATGGATTCTCTTCTTTTTTTCTTTTACTGACCTTGTTTGGCACTTGTTAAGGTTTCATTTCTAAAATAAGAGTTCTCCTCTACAAACAGAAGGAGCAGCGTTTTACCACAGAGACTTACTACCAGGTTACTTGAAGCACTGGGAATTGTTTATATTTCTGTCATGAAATAAAAATTGTTCTGAAAGTAGAATATCACCTTGAAAAGGTGAATAGACTAACCTGTTAATAACTATCTGCAAGTGCTGGCCAAAATGGACTAAAAAGGGTGCATCAGAACAAGAGAAATCCCAATGAAAAATGGTAACCAATTCTGACATTTTACACCTAGAATCTGCACAGGATAATATCACCGTGTCCATTGCATGCAGCTTACTGCACCCCCAGGAATAACAGAGTGTGGAAAATGGCAGAAGGATTCATTCTGCTCCCCATCTTGCCATTACTTTTAGCAGGACAGCAAGACAAACCATTATTCTGATGTAGCAATGAGTAAAGCAAATGATAGGATACTTCCTTAAGTCCTGATCTGCAACTAGTCCTAACTAGGCTACTGAGGTAGCATGAGACTTGTGTCTGTGGAAGTTAGAGTTCATAGCATTCCTCTGTCTCAGTTTCCCTGTTTTTACAGTGAGGACATGATCTTTATTTGCTCCTCCTTAAAACTGTTGCAATGATGGCTGGACTAGTAATAACAAACAGCTATGATCAGCTAAAGGATTATGAAAATACACAGTTTTAATTCTGTTATTGTGTTATGTAATGCATTGTTCTCTCATTCTCTGTACTGTTAAGTACCAAATGCAATTCGTACAGTAAATGTATTGTGGCCGTAATCCATGCTATTATACTTGTAGAAACCCTAACAGTGTGCTTTACTTGCTTCATAAATATACATGGGTAGCTAGATTAAAATTTTTTTTTTTCTTTTTCTTTTTTTTAATAACGTGATGGGGGTGGAAATATTTTCCCTTCAGCTTTCTAATTGTATGTCATCACAGAGTTTTCCTGGGGCTTACTCCAGTTCTTAACACTGACTTCAGAGCAGCATTACTTCTCAACTGCATTTTCTCTGTTAAACTCTTAGACCTCCCTTTATGCTCAAGATTATGCAGAATCTCTTTTCTACTGGGGCTCATAATTCCTCTTTATTTACAGATAAATGAAACTCAAACACAATAAATATTGCAGGCAAAATAACACAAGGCAAGCTTGTCTGTATGCTTATAGCCTCATACAAACATGTAATTCTGCACAGTTTAATTACTTCTTTTATTAAACCTCCTTATAGAAGCAATAAGAGTTTGTGAAGAAAAGAACCACCGTTTAGCAATTCATAGCAAAAGTAACCTTCAGCAACCTGACATTTCTCAGCTGGCCTTGAGTTTACTTCAAAGGAAAAACCTGACAAAACTTGGAAATCCCAGATTTCTCCCAATCTTATTCCCAACATAAGATTTCAGACAGAAAGGGTTTTGGCTTTAGTTGACCATCTTCTGTACAAGTAGAGAGAAAACAGGGAAAGAAAAGTGAAAAGTGTCACAATAAAGCCAAACATCTTTTTTACCCTTTTATTTTTAGCTTCTGAAGGGTGCAGAGGGCTCTAAGCTTGCCTCCTGCCTGTGAAAGGAAACAGCTGCATTTGATAGCACCCTACCAAGCATCTAAAAGGCTTGGCAGACCATGCCCTTGTGCTCTGTTTCAGAGCTCTGTTTCCAACTCCGATTCAGAAAAGATCTTTACTTCCCACATCCCACTGTGTTATAAGGAAAGGAGATCATAAATGACCAAAGACTTACTAGCAAGATACATAGAGACAACCTGATGTTCACTCTAAAGCGAGGGTTTTTGTTAGATATATATTACTGCATTAAGGAATATCATCCATTTGAAATAAAAACCATATTCTAGGCAAGCTTTTGTAAAATATGTTGTGTATGTATCAGCCAGCAAAAGTCTCAAATTTCAGATTCCTCACTTCATCACATTAGTCTAGAACTTTCTCTATTTAAAGAAGAGCAGTGATATCAAATCCTTATAAATACAGCAGACTTTCATTCCTACTCACTGATTTCAAAACTGTCTATCAAGACAAAAAGAGTAAATTTTTTTCCTGTTTATGTTTGTAAGACACAAGTGTGGTTTTTGGTGTGCAAGGTGATACTGTTGCTATTTAAATTGTGTGTCTGCTGAAATGCAGATAANGCCTCATCTTGAGCTTTTCATCAACCCAGACCCCAGACAGTGATACTGTTGCTATTTAAATTGTGTGTCTTTTGAAATGCAGATAATAGCTAATCACCTAATAACTGACATCTCATCTTCAGGATATTTTTTTTGAAGAAGTGATATTTTTGTTTTCTTTGTCTTAAAGGAATTCTCTCAATGAGTGTTTTGCTTAAGAAGCTTTTAACTGAGAAGGGGGGTGGGGAGGGGGAAGGCCATTAGAGCAGATTGTAGTTAAATAGGTTAAGTATACATTTGGTGGCTAAGAGTTCTTGCACATGATGGTTAGGCAAATCTTAAGCACAGATCCATCTCTACAGATTTCTCCCCCAAACTGCTGAAGCAGTGGGAAGCCTGTCATTATTGTGTAGCAATTTGGGCTGTTCTCCATATGAGTAAATTCATTTCAGTGTGTGCATACTGCAACCCTACTAAGCTGACTATGTGTTGGGGAATTTAGGTGCTTGCTTAAAGTTGCTTCCTCAAAGATACTGGTGTCATGTGAAAAATACTAGAGAGAGGAAAGAGAAGGTAAAATTGGCAAAAGAGCAGTTAAGACAGTGCTGGAAAGGAAACTGCTGTGCTAGGAAGCAGCCCGTGGAGAGTTCTTCAGAATCAGCTTTAATTAATGTTCCAGTCCACAACCCTTCTACAAAAGCTAAGATCTGATAGAGATTGCTAATAGCATAAGGCTATCCTTTATCCTTTTAACTGAAAGGAATACCTCATAAATGAAGGAAATGACATCCAAGACTAGAGTAATAGAAATGGCCTAAAGTATAATAATAGTATAAAAAAGGAAGGCCAGGAATGTGTGGTTACTTAATGAAACTTCTAATTCTGAATTAGCTGTTTATCAGTAATAGGGCACTAAGGAAAAGGGAGACCTCAGAGTCATTCCAGATATACCATCAGGCACAAACCTTTTGCAGCCATAGGAAAGACAAGTATGTGGCTAAAACTGATCAGAGATGTTTTCAAGCATATAACTATGCCCATTGACCAGCCATGGGCAAGGCCTCATCTTAAATATGGTACCTTAGCTTATGTAATGGCATTTAAAATGGGAGTAAGTGCAGTAAAATGCTGCAAAATTGATAACAGGGAGACAGAACTTAATGACACCAGGTGGGTGTGAAGAGGGGCTATTTCCCTTATCCTAATAAACTGGAGTCTGAGAATTGCTGTGTGGTGGTAGAAGAGTCCATGTAAACTCTAAGGGGGAAAAATAAAGTGAAACACAAACATCTGAAATATATTTTAGCCCAGGCAATAGACTGCATTTAGAATAGTCCAGAAAAAAAATCCCAATAAGTTGTTGGATACTGGATCATTAAAGCACTGGATTTCTGAAAACTCTCAACAGAAGGAGTGGAAGGAAAACTATTAGTACCACTAAGTACTCTCAGAATGCTTGAGTTGGCGTCTGCCAGGGGCGGCACTTGTTGACTCTTGTGGCCAGAAGGGAGCTGGACGTGCTTCAGGGAAGCTGGGGCACAGTCATTTTCATCCCTGTGTGGGCACAACTCAATGGAGAATTCATCCACAGGTGACAAAATCAGTGTATTGCTTGGAATAGTTACTTATATGTATTAATAGGCAGGAGGAAGAAATTTCTAAGAACAAGCAGGTTAAGCTGAATTTTCTTACTTGCTCTCCTCATAGTATCAACCATAGATTATTTTCATAATATTTTGCAAGCTGGTGATACTACACTGCTCCAATGTGTTCAGAAGTCCTTCAAAGTTAAACATCTGCTACCCTAGTGGTAGCATACTGATCTTTTCAAATCCCAGAGACTGAAGACAGCAGATGGAGGCTGCATCTCAGCAGATGAGTCACTTTACCTATCTTGGCCCTTTTACCTAACAAGATTCATAACTGCATGGAAAGATTGCTGTTTTTTTTGAATCAGCACTTTCAAAATGACCTAAACTNCTGCTGGCCATGCTGCTCTTGGTGGATTCCAGGACTCGGTTTGCTGTCTGGGCTGTGTGCTGAACTTAGCTTACATCTGAACAGCTACTTCTATAAATAAAAACTGCCAAGTGATCTGTAATTCTATGACATGTAACAAAGACATTCCAAGCCATGTAACTAAAGGAAAGCACAGTATTTAAAGATGGTGATAGGTCTATTAGCTGAATGTGGCAAGCTGATCCTGGCATGGTCAGACCCAGGTATCTGAAAATGGAAGCGGTCTCAACAGAAGGAGAACAGGACTTCAGTGGCTCTGGCTGTGTTAAAATAAGTCTCTAGAGCCATTCCTTTTTACACATTTTAGCTACTAAATCTACTCCATAATTGCAGTTTATTTCATGAAAGTCAATGTCAAAAAGTGCCATTTGAAATATTTGAGTCCACTATAGCAGCCTGTTAAGTTTTCATAACCAACACAGAAAATATAGAACAGCTATTTAAACTGCTGTTCCCCTTAATAAACATTAATTATATGACAACAGGTGATTAATCACTGATAATGAGCTATAGATGACTTTTAATGGTCAGCTAATAGTGTCATGGGCCTTAAATACTGAAAATAATTAAAATTAATAACATTGTACGGTGAATATGCATGATAAAAATGTGCTTACAGTTCAAAAAGCAGGCACCCAAATACAAAAGGAATATCTTTGCTTGTGACCACTTCAGCTCAGTTCTCAGGGCACGTAAAAGTGGAGAAAACCTTGAATTATTGTCTTGGTTTTAAGGACCATTTGAAACCAGGCTTGGATTTGGGTTACAATTTATGACTGGTGTGGTTTTCCGTCCGGAGGGCAAAGTCCTAAGCAGCATGCTGCAGTTATTTGCCCTTGTTGTTCTTCCCTGGCACAAGCAATCACAGTATCACACAGTATCACAGTATAAGCAAGGTTGGAAGAGACCTCAAAGATCATCAAGTCCAACCCATTACCACAGACCTCAAGACTAGACCATGGCACCAAGTGCCACGTCCAAACGTGCCTTGAACACCTCCAGGGACGGTGACTCCACCACCTCCCTGGGCAGCCCATTCCAGTGGGGAATGACTCTCTCAGTGAAGAACTTTCTCCTCACCTCCAGCCTAAACTTCCCCTGGCACAGCTTGAGACTGTGTCCTCTTGTTCTGGTGCTGGTTGCCTGAGAGAAGAAAGCAACCTCCTGCTGGCCACAACCACCCTTCAGGTAGTTGTAGACAGCAAGAAGGTCTCCCCTGAGCCTCCTCTTCACCAGGCTAAACAATCCCAGCTCCCTCAGCCTCTCCTCATAGGGCTTGTGCTCGAGGCCTCTCACCAGCCTCGTTGCCCTTCTCTGGACACGCTCAAGCACCTCAATGTCCTTCTTAAATTGAGGGGCCCAGAACTGGACACAGTACTCAAGGTGTGGCCTAACCAGTGCAGAGTACAGGGGGAGAATGACCTCCCTGCTCCTGCTGGCCACACTCTTCCTGATGCAGGCCAGGATGCCATTGGCCTTCTTGGCCACCTGGGCACACTGCTGGCTCATGTTTAGAATCTTTAATTATAGCATGGAGAGTGAATCCTTAATAGGGAAGAAACCTTTCCCATCACCTTTCCATTTCTGGAACAACCTAAGGCACTCTTTTGAAAACAAAACTGTGACTTGAAATCTCTCCCTGGCTGCAAAGAAAATGTAATCCTGGCCTTTCCTTCCTAGATGCTGCTCCGTGAAACCCTGTCTTTTGGGAAGGAGGAATAGTTCCTTAACTGAAACACACCTATGGCCCTGAAAGGGCTTTCAAAGGCAGCAATATTTTGCACCTTAATATTGTTCAGAATGAAAGGGCTTGTCTTCGCATCCTACCCTGCTGGCTCACTTCACAGTTCTAGTATTCATCTGGCTGGTTGCTGGGAACCAAACTCTGCCCATAGTTCTGGGCCAGAGAAAATTGACCACTAGACACACAGCACAGTTTGCATCTGTAGGGCTAGTTTTGCCCCTGAAACAGGTCTAAACTTTGTCCTCAAACAGGACTGCTCCATACTGATTAATTCCTTCCATACATTATCTCCCAAGCCATGGCTATCAGTGCTGGGGAAATACTAGTTTGCTAAGGCCAAAACTGTGTGAGGGAGTGCGCTAATAACTGAATAACACAGGCAATTTTAGGTTGGTCCTTAAACCTATCTCCTCCCACTCTCCACTTTGCTATTATAAAGTTTTTAGTATCTTACGTTATAACAGATTCTGAAACCAGGACCTGCATACCAGATCCTGGCATGCTGGTGTTAAAACATTCATCTCTGTTAATAGCCAAATGGATAATGTTAAAGCCATATAGAAAAGCAGCTTGCTGGAAGTAAGAAAGGAAATCTGAGGAATAAAATTTTGCGAGTTTTGGGTTCTACATAGTAACAAAAAGTCACTGGTAAGTGTAGGGTTTTATGTGTCAAAAGCAAAAGGACCGGTTCATCAAGGTGAGAAGAGATGTGAATTCAATCTCTAAATAGATTTAATTTTGGAATAACTTCCCTGGTTTATGCTGTCCTGTTTTTTTCAGCCCTTGTCAGTGTGCCGTGTTGTCATGCCATGTCTTTAATCTCGATCAGGCCCTTGTTTTCACAGGTGAGCAGCTTTGCCAACACCAGCAGTGAATTAAGCGAATTTGGCTGCCCACGTGAGGAGTCACTTGCACTTGCAAACTTTGCAAGTTTTATGAGATTATATTGCCTTTCCAAATCATACACTAATAGAGAAACTTTGGGGTTTATTCTGATTTTACACCAGGGTTATTCCAGTCAAATCACTGATGGATATGACTTCAGATGTGTAAACAAAAAGGGCGTGGAGTTCAGAGTTTTTCTGAGTGCTGTACAAACAGAGAACATGATATTAAAAAAAATGGCAAAGGAACAACCCTGCAGTTGTTGTAGTCTAATTAAGAAATCACATAGAACACTGCAAAGTTATTACTATTGATTTTTATTACTTCTTGCACATTTTTGATTAGCAGAAGATTCTTAGTAATGATCCATGAGCAACTTGGAAAGGTCATTCATAGCAGGTAGGTGAGGAAGGGGAAGTGGGAAAAATAGTCTTGGAGAAGAGATGCAGGGCTGAAGAAGCAGGAGTGTCTAATAAGAAACATGAAGAAAAGCAAGAAGCAGGAGACTGGGATAAGGAAGGGAAGAATGTGGAGACAGGGAAGAGAAGACGTAGAAAGATGAGATCTATAATAATCATGTTTCAGGTTGTCGTGTTAAATTCCTGTGCCTTGTTTTTCTGTTCAAAATGAATGGATCGTTTGTATANTCTATGATTCTATGATTTAAGAATAAAACAATCAAAAAAAATAAATAAAACCCCGAAGTTTCAGTGTCACCATTCAACTGACAATGTTGACAGTTAGAACTGATGTCCTTAAAGCCAAATAATGAAAGAATAATGTTGTATTTCAATAGGCATTGACAATAAGTTCAGACTTACAGCCAAGGAGGTATACAAAGAAGGAAGTTTTAAAATCACAGTTGTGAACAAATGATAGAAAATCAATCGTAACATTGCTTTGGCAAAAACAACGCTGTTTTCAAGACCGAAGATTTGGCAACGTGACATCTATTATTATCTATATGTATAAGATAATAAATAATAATAATCTTTGTTATTAAGGCTTATTCCTTACAAGAACATCTTGGTCATTTGAAACTTTCAGAAAGCTTGCAGTGGTTTGGATAAAAGCTCAAACAACCTTGCTGCTAGATTTCAGATAAGACATAAAACCAACCTTCTGACTGCTTATAGTCATTAAAGAGCAGAAGATAATTTTTGGAAGAGTTGCACTGAAGAGCACCCACTGTGCTGGCCAAACTCCAATGTAGAAAATTACATTCTGCCTTCTGACAATTGCTTTTCCAATTTCAAAAGGCAAGTGGTGGTTTTTAGCTGCTGTCCTAGATATTAGACATGTGGGTAACCTGAAGCATGGTGCTGAATCCATCACGTGCTTATCTCCTTTGCTGAATTGTCACCCTGATCCATTTATTAACTCTATTAAAGTCATGTCCCATTTTTAACCAGGGTCATGGCAATTTAACTTCTGTATAGAGTACGAGAAAGTATTAACACAACATTGAGATCAGAATTTCAGAAGCTAATAATTCAGGAAAGTGACATGGTAGGTTTTTTGTATCAATAAGTTTCTTTACACTTGTATGCTGGGAAATATATTTAAACACATACATAACACACTCTTTAAACAGCTGAGTACTTGCACAGATTTGGACACCCGCAAAACACTATTGGCTTTGAGTGCAGATACACAAATTGTGGGGTTTATTTATATAGAGGAAGGATGAGAACCTTAAAAAGTCAGACTACTTAATTGGTCTTCTGGCAATGTTGGAGCTGGCGTAGATTTAGAATATAATTGCACCTTTCCACTAATACCTCAATTCCAAAGGCAAGTGGTTAGAACTTCATTAACTCTTTTTAAAGACAGTCATATTGAAACAGAGCCTATGTCTTTCCAAGTATTAAGGTGAATGTCAGTGGAAAGGATACTGCACATCTGCAAGCCAGTATTGTGATGAACAGATCCAGCAATGCCAGAGCTCAAGAAGCCATGGCTAGAATGGTTTGTGAAAGCACTGTGGAAGGAATGGTGAAGTACCACAAGATCGTTGCTGTTATTGTACTAATAGGGCTTGTCAAATGCATAGCTGAAGGGAGAGCAGTGGATGTCATCTACCTTGACTTCAGCAAGACTTTTCATACTGTCTCCCATAACATCTTCCTAGGTAAACTCAAGAAAAGTGATTGGACTATGAGGCAGATTGATAACTGGCTCAACGACAGATTTCAGAGAGTTGTGGTCAGTGGCGCAGAGTCCAGTCAGAAGCCTGT
>WBNM01011639.1:0-11084 GCA_013399055.1 Ramphastos sulfuratus | reverse complement strand
CTGTTCATCTCTCTTCTCCGGACTCTGACAGCAGGGTGGGGGAAGAAGGAAGGAATTTGGAGTGCTCCAGAACACTCTGTTACTGGTTCCTGTCCCAAGGACCAGAGACCTTTGTCTCTTATCTGAGAAGCTCAGGAGTTGGAAGCAAAAATGTTTCATCTGATGCTGTGTTCAAGGATCTCATTGCTCTCAGGGTTAAGAAAAGACTTCAATAAATACGCATTGTATCAGAGTGTAGCCAACAGGTACTTATTGGCTGCAGTACTATCTAATTTTTGACATACAACCTACAGGTTGCATTCACTAAAATATTAAAGTTTTTCTCTTGTAATTTTTTGACTCAGTTCTCATGCTGTAGCTTTTTTCAGAAATGAAAGATGCTAAAGAAATCATCTTATTATCTATAATTTACTGCAGTCAGTTTTGCTGAATAGAACTTGAAGATAAAGTAATCCTAAACGCCGTGTGTCTGTGATCAGGAATCATACGTATGGGATGTGTCCTCTCATTCCTGTTGGATCATTCCCAGTTGTTACAGTCACTAAACTTGAAAATTAGTCTCTCCCAATGTGGGTAGGGAGAAAGGGTGAAAAAGTTCCTTATTAGCCTCATTTTCTGTGATGGGTTTATTTTAAGTATCTGCAAAGTATGAGTAAAAGATTTAGGATTTTGGTCACTGGTATGACATAGAAGTTCAGAGAGGTGAATGGAAACTTGTGAATGATGCCAGTCTTACCTTATATAGGTACGTGGAAGGTCAGCAACTATAATATTCCAAATGGGAAAGGTGAGAACAGGAAAGCTGAAAAAAAAAAAAAAACAGCCAACAAAACAGTGTTGTTAATTGTCTAGAGATAATTTACATACAGACAGACAACAGGATCAACCCCTACACATGTATTTGGCTCTGAAAGATCTCTCATCCTGTATCTTTCCATGATTTTTTTTTTCAATACTGGCAGCTAGTGATTCTGGAATTCTCAATTATGAGAGAGGAAATTAACACTATGCCATGCCTCCCGCAGCAAGCTTATACCGCAGATTGTCTTTGAAGTTACTTGGTCCCTTAACAAATTAAATTAATTACAGGCTATCATGACAGACATGTGTAGACAAGGTGTATATGCTAGGCTTGAAACTGCCCTTTACTTTCAGACACACAGATGTGAAATTTAGATTATCATGCCCACAGGAAAGTCAAACATAAGCTGCCTTCTTCATATGACACCTCACTTCGAATGGAAAATGTTTTGCTACTTGATATGCTGGCATCAGAGATAACATTATTTTAGTTAATTCCCTTGACCTGCAAAACTTTATTTCAGTACCTCTCACTGGCAGCAGAAATCAATTAAAATCTTGTACCTGCATAATTGTTGGTTTTCTACATTGGGAAATTTTGCAGTAATTTAGTTGTTTTGCTTTCTCACTGTGGAAAGAGTAGAGGCAAGGAGCAGCATATCAATTTGACTTAATCAGAACTAAAATTGTAAGTGCTACTGTGCCAGGTATATAGAAGATACCTTTCCTTGGCATTGCTCTGCAGTAATGTTAGAGGGGAACAGAGCCATCATCACTAACTGAGGAAAACAAGTGCATGTATCCCTCACCATTTTTTTTTTCAGTCACCTGCTAGAGGTACCCTGTCTAGGGAGCAAGAAATAGTTCAGCCACTACCAGACAATGCAGAAAAGAAATTATGATCATGCAAGGCGAACAGCTCTGGTGGGATTCCTTTGTTGTATACATGAATTTTAAGAGATCCTGAAGTAAGTTATCCTGCCTGGCCTCTAGGTGCTTATCCAGAAGACTGCAGGTGTCCTGTAAACCCACTGCACCTACCTACCAGTGCTGCATAGATGCTATAGTTAAGCTTCACAAATAGTGCAAGAAGCCCACATTTAGGCAAATGAGTCCCTCCCTAAGGTGGAGCTGACCTCCATATTGCAGGCACTGAATTGTCTTCCAAAGTGGGCTAGCCCCAGGTTGTAGATGTTCAGCTCCTGCTGCTCTTGATGCAGTCCTGGGATTCAACTAATTTTCCCAAACAGAAGTTGCTATTGTCATGTCCATATTATAGACCCCTTCACAGGGCTGGTGGGTAAGGGACATATATACCTGTTTGAAATGTCTGCTAGAGGTCAAGTGAGATAGCCTCAGTGCCTCACATTTCCTGGACAAGTCTTTATGTGCAACTGAATTGAACTGTGACTCTATTGAATATAATGGCACCTCAGATACCCAAGTAGATACTTACATGCAGATACTTCATAGAATCATAGAATGGTAAGGTTGGAAGGGACCTCAAAGATCATCTCGTTCCAAACCCTTGCCATAGGCAGGGACATCTCCCACTAGTACAGGTCACTCACAGCCTCGTCCAATCTGACCTTGAACACCTCCAGGGAGGTGCTCCACAACCTCCCTGGGCAACCTGTGCTAGTGTCTCACCACTCTCACTGTTAAGAACTTCCTCCTAACATCCAGAATTAAGACATCTCTATTTGTGGACTTTTCTGCTCAGTCTTCTGTGGGGTAGTGAGTAGGGAGATGCTTTTCACTTACAACATAGCGCATGGGTTACCTCAGATGTTTATCTGAAAAAACAATTAGGTGTCCTGTGCCAGACTCCTATTTATTGCTGAGGAGCTTCTCCTTGCAGAACAAGTTAGGAGAAGTCCTTTTTTTCAGTACTGAATTTCTCCTTGACTCAGCTGTTGCTTTGCTGACAGTCTCATAGAAAGGTACAAAAAGATGTAGTCTCTTATATTAAGAACTGGTATTTGAATAATTAATATTTATTCATAACAAATATTTAAGGACAGAGCAATTTTGTTTGCTTTGTGGATTTTAGTGTCTTCTAGTAATTGAGCTCTTTCTATCTGATTTGTCTGATTTTGACATCCAAGTATATATTTCTCACAGTAATTTTTAAAAATATTATTTTATCATATCTGTTGGATTAATCAAATGAGTGTCACTGAATATGCTGTTCATTAGTTAGGCCAATAAGCATTTCATTATCTTGTTATAAATGATCAGTCCTTACTCTAGTGAGAATGGAATGGCAAGTTCATTCTAGCAGCAGGTAATTTGTGTCTATTCCTATTCCTGTTGCATATTGTANGGGAATTCCCAAACCATCACACATATCTAATGAAAGTCTGCTTTATGGCAGATTGTCTTTCCATTAGGGTGCTGATGGAGTATATTTAAGTTCAGGTACTAGTCTTTGAAAAGGATTAGTCATAGACTTACCACACAAACCACTGCCCTTCCTCCTAAAATGAAATCTTCAGGTCCTGTGTAGCTTCAATCAATGTGACTGATACCTCAGAGCTGCTTTGAGAACTGAATTAATGCATAAATCTCAACAGGCTACACAAATTTGTGATTTTACTGTTTATGTTCCACGTGTAATTGTCAAATATTAATCTATCAAATTGGAACTCCAACAAAAGCAGCCAAAAGGAGGACTTTTCAAGGTTTTGTCATTTAATTGGAACTCCAACAAAAGCAACCAAAAGGAGGACTTTTCAAGGTTTTGTCATTTAATTGGAACTCCAACAAAAGCAGCCAAAAGGAGGACTTTTCAGGGTTTTGTCATTTGAGCTAACAGACAATGGAGTTTCTGTTTAGTATCTAAGGAAAATTAATGTATAATTTGGTGGTCTTGTGAGTTTCAAACTTAGGAAACATCTTCACCTGTGTAATGTACAGGGAAGGTGAGTGACCTCTGGAATCAAAAGGACTGCTTAACTTTGTATCTGCTTTATTTTTCAAAGTAAACCTCTGACACTGTTATGCAGAAAAACACTGAACACATCTCTGAGTGCAGTAAAGACTGCATTTTTGTAATAGAATAAAAACAGTGACAGGTAATACATCCAAAAGACATTTAAAAAATGCTTGATGAAAACAGGGATTTGGGTTTTTTTCGTAAGATCTGTGAATTTCATAGACCTAGAGTTGGCTGGTTTCCATTTAGAGCAGTATCACAGGGTTTCAGATGTTTTTCTCTTAACTCACAAGCTCTTATTTTAAGACTACATCCTACAGTGTATGTAAGATGCGTAGCTGGCAGCTGCATCTGTAGCTACAAAGGGTGGTATCTGCATTGTAAGCATCTGTTCTGCGTTTTCAGGAATCCAAACCTGCACTGATGACCTTTCTTCACTGGAATGACTAGTGTGAATGAAAATCAGGGGGACTTCAATGAATTAACACACTGGGTTTGTCATGAACACCCAGCTGTTTTGTATGTCATGAGATAGGTAAGCCCACTAGTCTGGAAGTGTAGGAAAGTCCCACCAGCAGAAGCATTCACTTCCACAGAAGGCAGACATATTCCTGTGCGTCAGTCAGAGAAAGGGTTGGGTTTATGAAAGTTTCAGCCTGTGGATTCAGATGGCCTAGCATAAAGAAACATAAATACATCACGTACATCTTTCTAAATATTGTGACAAGTTCTAACATTTAGATGCTTTGCCAGTGACTTAGACACATAATTGAACAACAGTCTTGGAAAGAAAGTCTTGTATCAAAGTTTGGAACCGTCCCCTGACTAAATATGTGTTTCCAGAAGAGGCTTCACAGAGTTTTTTTGGTTTTGGCACAATCTAAAGAAGCACCTAATAAGACTGCGGTCCCAGGGCTTGGAGCAACAAGCCAGAGGAATATTTCATTTTTTCCTGTTATGGGCACAGACACTACAGCCTTAAAGTATGAAATGCCCCCACAATGAGGGAATATACAACCAGCTTGGACCAGTCCATACCAAAACTGCAAGAATGTCTTCGAAATCTGCTTATTCCTATTGGCATGATTTGACTTTTCCTATGCTCTCCACCACCTTATGTGACAATTAAAACCAAGGCTCACCCTTAAGGTTTAACCAGTCCCGATCTCATTTCTGTCCTGTTTTGCCATTTCTGCTGTTCTTACTTTTCAGCTTTCACCTCACATTGCAGAAGTCACTTACATGCCTCAAGTAAAGTGGACTGGATAAAAAAACTTTTGTGTGCATATGCCCAAAGAAGTGAAGATGTGATCAGATACTGTAGTGGAGGGGTAATTAATTAATGTGAGATGATATTTTCAAAAATTAATAATGTTTATTACTATTCACTATTCAGAACTCGACACTCCGATCACTAATTTTAATAACAATCAGTTCTTTGCATCACTCATGGAAACTTTATCCCCAGGCAGTAACAGGCTGTAGCACTAAGCAGTGCTAATAGATAACATGAATTGGACTCGATTGAACTGGCAGAGAAGCTTTGCGGTCAGTGCACCGCTTGCGGTCAATACTCTGCTTGCCCACTAGAGGGACTCAGGGAGCTCCTTTCTGCCTATGGCAGAAGGCAATGGTGAGTTACAAGAGGCTTGAAGTATTTACTCACAAAATGTTATCTCCCAACTGGCAGGGCTGGCTACAGCTTCAGACAGTACCCACAGGCTTTCAGGGGATTCTTGGCATCCTCTGAGACTTCTGGTTCTTCCTGGGCTGCTGGGGATAGGAGGCAGACATCTCTGACCTGGTCCTGATCTCCTCTGGATGATCTGTGTATCTCCAGGACTTCCCGTTTGGGCAGGAGGCTTTCAGGTGCAGGCAGGATGCAATGCCATGTGCAGTCTCAGCAAGGTGTCACACTGGCTGTCAGGCCGAGCACTTGGAGGCATTTAGAGCCTGTTCCTGGTAAGCTCTTGGAACGTAGTTTCCAGGCAGTTCAGGATATAAGGCAGCACAAATACAATGGCAGAGCACATGGATACAATGGCAAAGCATATCTTGTGCTCCCTGCTCATCTCCTTTTATCTATACACCCCAAGACTAAAAGGCCTTTGGACACAGAATAGCCAATCAGAATGGCAGTTAGCCAAGCTTGACCATATTAGGTGAAGCCATAGGCTTGCTTTACCCTTTTTAGGGCAGAACACAGACCCTGCACAAGGCATACACAAGCTGACCTGTGTACCTTGTTTACCACAGGCTGCAAAGGGCCAGGGTCCCCAGACTTAGTGGCTCCAGGTGCTTTGTCCTCTTTCCCACGGTTGCTTTTCTCCAAAACAGAGAGAGGGAGAGCAGAAAAACATCTCTGGTCAAGCCAGGACATATATAAGCCTATTTTGGCCTATTTAGGCCTACCACAACAGATGCCATCAGCCTTCTGCTCAAGCTGAGAAATGTTACCACTAACACCATGGCTAACTGTTTAAATTCTGACTTGCTGGGTCTGTTTATTACATGTCTTGCTTAGCCATGGATCTCACTACTTTCTAGTGCTGTAGAACTGCAAACAGAGGAATGTTTCCCAAGAAAAAAATAGCGGATTCAAATTTGATTATCAGCTGTACACTATTGACAATTCTCAGCTCTCTCTGCTTGAAATCTTCTCTAGTTCAATTAATTGCCTGATCTGAGACAAAGATTTTGGATAAATACACTTATGAATATTGCAGATAAATCAGCCACATAATTCTAAAAGGCATTTATCATTCCTTTCCTTTTGGAGTGTCCTCCAGGCACTAATTTTACTTTTCCTTTACTTTTTTTTTTCTTTTTTTTTTTTTAATAATGTTTTCTTGAGTTTGTGTCAGAGGGTGGGGGTTGGTACTGAGAGAAGGGGGGCTGCTGGTGTCTCCTGTAAGAAGCTTTGCAAAGCTCCTCTGGCTCCAGGCTGGGCCTTTCTGTGGCCAAGGCCAACCCAATCATTGTCTCTATGATAATGTATTTAAGAAGGGAAAACCTCTTGGGCAAGTTCTTTTGAGCTAAGAGGTCTATTTTGGAGTGGAGTGGGATGTGACAGAGACAGCTATGGAGATGTTTAGGTCAGTGAGCAAAGAGGGAGGAAACTGCACTGTAGTAGCCATTTTACTTTGGCTTGGGGTGAAGACAGTAGGCTGAGCCCTTGCAGCCCTTAGAGATCAGCTGTGGAGCAGAATCCTGTCTGCAGTCCATGGAGAGCTCCATGCCTAAGCAGGTGGCTGGTCCCAAGGAAGTCTCCAACTGTAAAAGAAGCCTGCAGTGGAGCAATCTGTTGCTGAGAAAATTGCATCCCACAGAAGGGGCCTGTGCTGGTAGAGGTTTGTGCAGGACTGGTCACCAAACTCGAAAAACATGGACTGGGTGGGTGGAGCACTCGCTGGATAAGGAATTGGCTGGATGGTGGCACACAGAGAGTGGTGATCAAGGACACAATGTCCACCTGGAAACCAGTGCCAAATGGCATCCCTCAGGGGTCAGTGCTGGCACCAGTGCTGTTTGACATCTTTGTCAGTGACATGGACAGAGGAATCAGAGCACCCTCAGCATGTGTGCAGATGACACCAAGCTGTGTGGCACAGTCGACTTGCTAGAGGGCAGGGATCCATCCAGAGGGACCTGGACAGGCTGCAGAGCTGTGCCCAGGCCAACCTCATGACATTCAACAAGGCCAAGTGTAAGGTCCTGCACCTGAGTAGGCACAATGCCAAGCACAACTCCAGGCTGGGTGGGGAATGGCTGAGAGCAGCCCTGAGGAACAGGCCCTGTGGGTCTGGGGTGATGAAAAGCTCAACATGAGCCTGCAGTGTTCATGCAGCCCAGACAGCAGCTGTGTGTTGGGCTGCAGCAAGAGCAGTGTGGGCAGCAGGGCAAGGGAAGGGATTCTGCCCCTTTGCTCTGCTCTCCTCAGACCCCATCTGCAACTCCCATTCACTGCACCACCACTGTGAGGAGGTATCAGAGCTGGACCCTGGAATAAGGGAGGGGTGAAGGGAAGCTTGTATTATCATTGTCTGACCCTGATTTAGTTGGTGAATTGGTGGTGGGTTTAAATTAAACTGATTTTGTTTCCCTAAGTGAACTCTGCGTTTTGCCTGTGACTGGAACTGGTGACTGCGCCTTCCCTATCACTTGTCTTGACCCTCGAACCCTTTGCTGTTATTTTCTTCTCCCCATCCCAGTGGAGGTGGATGGGACTGAACAAGCAGCTCTNAGCCCTTGCAGCCCTTAGAGATCAGCTGTGGAGCAGAATCCTGTCTGCAGTCCATGGAGAGCTCCATGCCTAAGCAGGTGGCTGGTCCCAAGGAAGTCTCCAACTGTAAAAGAAGCCTGCAGTGGAGCAATCTGTTGCTGAGAAAATTGCATCCCACAGAAGGGGCCTGTGCTGGTAGAGGTTTGTGCAGGANTAGTCTCAAACTATAACAAAGTTTTTCTGTCTTTTACTGGAGAAAAGTAGACATAATAAACTTTCTTTTGTCTTTTTTGTCTTTCTTTTAGTGTTGTCATAAAGATATTTCAGTAGTTATTAGAAGTTATTAGAAGACTTTGAATTAGTCTACAATATTTGGGAACATTTCTTCCTGTTTTTGGCAATGTTAAGCTATGAATGTAAAGTGCAGTAAGTGGCCCAATGAACATTCAGAGGCAGAATGGGAGAGAATGAAGGCAAAAAGGTACCTCAATCTTGTACTCAGGCAACTTTGATTTAGAAAATTTATGTTCAGCTTCTGATTCAGTCACAGAAAGATCTTAAAATGAAGCATTTGAATATACAAATGCATTTTGACATGTACCATCTATTTTTGGGTGCTAGAAGTGTTATGAGAAAAGTCCCACGAGAAAAGCATATGGATCTGTGTCTTTATTGTTCTGGGTTTTAATTCCACACTGCTTAATCAAAGATTAACTTTCTTCAACTACTAGGGGTGTTAGGAATATCAATCTTTGCACTGAAAAACTTACTTAGACACACTTGTATAGAGCTACAGATTCACAGATCTACAGTATCTACTCTATCTACAGTCTTTCCTGAATTTTGTATTTCACTTTCAGTCTTCTTTCAAAATTTTACATGATACAGTAGTGTCCAATCACAATGGTTTCTTTAATCCTTTGCTGCTATTAGCACTTTTATTTTAACCTTCCAATTTTATTTTATTTGAATCCTTCATTTCTGTGCCTTTGAATATGGATTTTTATCTCCTCCATTCAGAATATTGTAGACTAATATACTGCTGATTGGAAGCTACAGAAAGCCAAAGCTAAGTGTTGAGATCAAGAGCTGGCTCAAGAAGGTTCATGCCCTAAAAGCAGAAAGATGCACTGCTGGTACAGAAGACAATGACAGGGAAGAGAAGGCAATGGTGGGGTGGGGCAAGGCACAATGAGGCAGGGCAGAGGAGGGCAAGGTAAGGGAGGACAAGGAAGGGCAGGGGAAGGGAGGGCAGGGGAAGGGAGGGCAAGGGAAGGGAGGACAAGGAAGGGCAGGGGAAGGGAGGGCAAGGGAAGGGAGGACAAGGCAGGGCAGGGGAGGGTAGGGCAAGGGAAGGAAGGGGAATATCATATAGCCAGGGAACCTTCTATAGCTGTCTTTGATTTTCTTTCAATGTTCTACTGTCTGTTCCTGTCCTTCCTACTAACTTTCTTATATGGAAAGTGATTCACTGAAAAACAAGATCTTGAAATGTAAGACTCATACCTTCATATGTTAGAGCCACATGATGTTGCTGTGAGGAACTAGCATCTGTAAATGCAGAGTCAAATGTTCACTTCACTTTTAGGTGTCACTCTCTAATCAACAGGAAAGTAAAAGTGCATCCTTGCTCACATCCCCAAAGCATGAAGCCTACAGTAGCAGAAAAACTCAATGCACTTCCCAAAAAGAGACAAAGACTTCTCCAATGTTTCCAAATAAACCAGAGTCTTCCAAATTATTCTGTGCCTGCAAGGTTAAATNTGTCCTCACAGCAGAGCTGCTGCAGCCCTCTGAGCATCTTCGTGGCCTCCTCTGGACCCACTCCAACAGTTCCATGTCCTTCCTGTGCTGGGGGGCTGCAGAACTGCACACAGTATGTACTTTGATATATTAGCCATGGACTTAAACAATGAAATGAGATGATGCTCTAATGATATTTCACCAGTCTCCCTGACACCACAGAAAGGTTAAGAGTATTAAGTGAACTGCAAGGGAGAGAGAAAAATTATCTCTGGACAGACATTTGTACATTATGTGGTGATTTTTTTCTACAGATGCACTACTTAGAACTTTAATTCATGCATGAAAAAAGGAGGGAGCACAAATTGCTTCTGTCAAAATAGTTCTGAATGCTGCGAAGCTGTTAATGAGTAATGTTCCCTTGGAGGAAATGTTAAGATGTCTTTTCTTTTGCTTTATTTTGCTCTAACCCCCTGTTGTTTTCCAGAAAATGCTGATTGTTGTTCAAACCTCAAAATAAAAATGTAATGAGTGTGTAGGATTTCAGAGAGAAAACACAAGGCAAGTAAAGCCCTTTAGCTGAAAGTATTTTTTTTACTCCTCAGAACTACTTCAGCTGTTTAGAAAAGTATTTGTGAAACTGCTTATCTTGCTGCAGACCTTAATCATAAGATAATGAACTATGCTGAGTGTTGACATCCATCAGTAGCTCCATTATAACATTATAATGCTATGCTGTTAATGCATTTTGATGCAGTGCAGAACATTGCTTGCAATGGAAATAATGTCTTGCATGAGAGATCTGTTGTGTTATCTCTCCTAGCTTTTGCCAGGGTCCATTTGACATACTGGAAGGAAGTGATGCCATCAAGAGGGACTTGGACAGATTTGAGAGGTAGGTCCAAGCCAACCTCATGAAGTTCTACAAGACCAAGTACAATATCCTACAGCTGCGTTGGGCCAATCCAAATGCAAATATAAGCTGAACGAGGAGCATCTTGAGATCAGTCTTGAGGAGAAGGACTGGGGTGTGTCAGTTGATGAGCTTGCAATGTGCACTTGCAGCCCAGAAGTCCAACCATATCCTGGGCTGCATCAAAAGAAGTGTGACCAGCAGGACAAGGGAGGTGATTCTCCCCCTTTGCTCTGCTCTCATGAGACCACATCGGGAGTACTGGGTTCAGTTCTGATGCTCACAGCATAAAAGTGACATCAAACTACTGGAGCAGGTCCAGAGGAGGGCCACAAAGATGATCAGAAGGCTACAGCATCTCTCCTATGGGGACAGGCTGTGAGAGTTGGGGCTGTTTGGCTTGCAGAAAAGAAGGTTCTGGACAGACCTAGAGAAGGCTCTGGAGAGCCTTCTGTGCTTGGACCATC
>WBNM01011624.1:9709-15955 GCA_013399055.1 Ramphastos sulfuratus | reverse complement strand
CTTGGGATTGTGCCTACCCAGGTGCAGGACCTTACACTTGGCCTTGTTGAATTTCATGGGGTTAGCTTGGGCCCACGTCTCCAGCCTGCCCAGGTCCCTCTGGATGGAATCTCTGCCCTCTAGCAAGTTGACTGTGCCACACAGCTTGGTGTCATCTGCAAACTTGCTGAAGGTGCACTCAATTCCTCTGTCCATGATCACATAATGTTTAGGGGCTGGAAAGGACCTCAAAAGATCATCTAGTCCAACCCCTCTGCCAGGGCAGGACCATCTGTACCAGATCACGCTGGATCGCATCCAGGCTGATTTTGGATATCTCCAGAGAGGGGAACTCCACAACCTCCCTGGGCATCTGGTTGCAGTGTTCTTTCACCCTCACAGTGAAATTTTTTTTCCTCAAATTTACATGGAACTTCCTGTGCCTCATCTTCCATCCACTGCCCCTTGTCCTGTTATTGGGCATCACCAAGAATAACCTGATTCCATCCTCCTGGCTCTCACCCTTTATGTATTTATAAACATTAATGAGATCACCCCTCAGTCTTCTCTTCTCCAAACTAAAGAGCTCCAGCTTCCTCAGTCTTTCCTCATAAGGAGGATGTTCCACTCACTTGATCATCCTTGTGGCTCTATGCTGGACTCCCTCAAGCAGTTCTATGTCCTTCTGAAACTGAGAGGTCCAGAACTGGACACAGTACTCCAGATGTGGCTCATCAGGGCAGAGTAAAGGGGGAGGAGAACCTCTCTCAACCTACTAACCACAGCCTGTCTAATACACCTCAGGATGGCATTTTCCTTCTTGGCCACCAGAGCACATTGCTGGCTCATGGTCAACTACTAGGGCTCCCAGGTCCTTTTCCCCTTCACTGCTCACTAGTAGGCCAGTCCTCAACCTATACTAATACCTGGGGTTGTTTTTTCCCAGGCGCAAGACTCTACACTTGCCTTTGTTGAATTAAGTTTCTCCTTGCCCAGCTCTCCAGCGTAAGTCTCACTAAATGGTGGCACAACCCTCCAGTGTGTCAGCCACTGCACCCAGCTTGGTGTCATCAGCAAACTTGCTGACAATACACTCTGGGCTCTCATCTAGGTCGTTGATGAATATATGGAATAGAACTTGTCCCTGAGGGATCAGTACTGGTTAAAGGCCTCCAACTAGACTCTGTCTGATTTACCATAACTGACTTCTTTCCTTCAGCCAGTTCACAATCCACCTCACTACTTGATCACCCGGACCACACTGCCTCAGAATTATGGTTGCTTTTTTGCTTGTTTCCCAGTAACTGCAAGTACTAACACTGATTCTTAAAAATATATGGATGCTAAAAATTTTGTGTCTCCTTTCTTTATTCTTTGTAAGTAGAAGCTTGTATGCAATAGCTGCCTGTTAGTTCAGTTAATGGGAGGAACTTGAACTTGAGGTATTGAGGAATCATCTGCAGAGCTGCTAGCTATCCTGAGTCAACATGATGAAGCAATTTAATGGGTGTACACTCCACATCCAAGAGATCCAAGATTCAGGAGGGAGGTGGGCCCAGGCCAACCTCATGAAATTCAATAAGGCCAAGTCTAAGGTCCTGCACCTGGGTCAGTGCAATCCCAAGCACAAATACAGGCTGAGTGGCGAATGGAACTAGATAAGGTCCCTTCCAACCTAAACCATTCAGTGATTACATGAATATAATACACTCGCAGTTGGATACAAGCTGGCTATCCAAATGAAGTAACTTTTCTCAGAATGCAGGTGCATTGTGCACCTGTCATGAGGGTTGTCATTTGCTCAGTCACAGAGCCTTAAACTTGTTTTCAGTGCCAGCCAAATGTGGTGGTTATGGTCCACGTCTAGTTAGATCTGTCTTAAGTATCATCCCATTACCTCTTCAAAAAAAAAAAAAAAAAAAAAATCAAAGCCTTTAGTGAAACTCATGATCCTGGCATCTCAGGTGTTTTTGTGTTTACAATTATCTTCTGCTCCCTCCTCTCAGAGGCAAAACTGTCTTGTGTATGTCTATGCTGACAACACTAATCTGTCGATGTCATAGTTTTGATTGGCAAAACTAAGTTAATACCAAGTTTGTCACTGTAGGTGTCAGTAGCGATGGGATGTTCAGGAGGAAAGAATTTTTTTTTTTTTTTGTAAGAACATACACAAAATGGTGGTTTTGCAAAATTAACTTATTTAAGCAGTCTTTCAGAAATTTGGAAATATAGTAGTTATGGTTGCCTGGCAACCCTTATTTGGTGCCATAACTCATCTGTGTAGTACTCCCGTGGCTTTCATTCTACATACTTTTTTTCGTGGTATTCGTACGGATGCCGTAGAGCCACATGTTCGCTTCTGTGGATAAAACAGTTGGAAATAATAATTTGTGCTGAATTAGAATGTAAATCTATGGAAAAACTAAAACATTGTATTAAATTTATAGTAGTGCTTTTTATACAGAAGGTGAGCTACAGCTGCAGTAACAATAATAATCTATCCCGACCTGACTTTGAATTAAGTACTATTAAATTTTATGTTATATAGGTGAAAATCTCATTCAAGATCAGGAGGTTCATCATACGGTCTTTCACTATTAAGTGTCTTTCCTGTTGCATTCTGAATGGTTGTGGTAGGGCAATGGCCTACACACATAATATGATTGTAGTTCTATTTAATTTTGTTAATTACTGTAGCTCCATTGGTTAGCCCCTGTTGCAGGGAAGGGGGTAAGGAAGGAAGGAAATAGATTCTGTGCTTTTCCTCTAAAAGAGAGGTCTTAACTGAAGATGATGACTGACTTACAGAAGGGAAAATGAAATCGAGATCTGTGGTAATGCAAATTTTTGCTACAACAAATTCCTTCTCTAGAAGTAAAGTTCTTGGGCTGCTAAGCGTTTACACCTTTCAGCTTCTGACCCATTTTATGCCATGCCATTCTCTGCTGGAATTTTTGCCACTCAACTTTTCACTTTTCTCCATCTTCTGTCTTTTTCAGTCCACCAGAAACATTCTTTCAGCTCTCTTGATGGAGTAGTCTTTCTCTTCCTTGTCCCTGACCATCCAAGTTGGTTCTTGCAATATCTTAGCAAAATGTTTATTCTCCAGGCAGTATCCTCTGCTTTTTAGTAGTCCGTAACTTAAGATCCTCATTGCATCTATTGGATTCTTATATTCCTCTGCTCCCATCCATGCTCCCACAGGCTGCTGGCAATCATGCATGCCCTCACCAGGCAGACTTTTTTAACAAGGCATAAAAGGGGAACTTTAGTTCTTACCATGGCAAGAATTGAAAAAAACCCAATGGGAACTTGTTGCAAGAGCAAGGAAATAACTGTTGAGAGGCAGAGACAGCACATGAAGCCCTGAGGATCAGAAAAATCTCTAGTAACCAAGTTAAAACCAAGCAATTTTTCATTTGGAATAAGTTTCTGACTTAACTCCTCCCCTTTCCCCCCCTCCCCTCTAACTGATTTTTATAGTCTTCAATAGTGATCCTTGTGAAAAGCCAAGCTTGCAAAGTGAGCTGAAGTACTATGGTAACTCAGTTCTGTAAGCAGTAGATCCAGGATAGGCTAAAAATCATGCATATACTTGTGTATGGTTTCTGGACTCTTGGAAGAGAAAGTTTATCTTTTATTATTATTTTATCACTATCAAGAAAGTGAGCACACAAACTTGAAGTCCTGTCCAAACCAGAGAGTAGTCACTAATGACCAAGAAAACAGGGCAGTTCATGGTAACTGTATCAAGTATTGTAATTCTTTCCTTCTTCCTTCATCTTCCTTCCTTGACTTTTCCTCTTAGGCCTCAGTCTGTAATGAGCGTGTGCTTATGCAGCCTTAATGAATCCAAGGATTTAAGTAATTTGCCAGTAGTGATAAGAGCAGTACCAATGATGCTGCCATTGTTGAATCACTTGTGTAGTAATTGTGCATAGTGTTAATATATGGACTTTAGTATGCCTTAATAAACAAAACAAAACCAAACAAGCAAAAAACTGTACTCGGTACAGTTACACTATTATGGATTTTTAGGTTTGAATTAAGTCAGCATGGCTATTTCATTATCTAGTCAATACACACTGTCAGCTTTGCATTTCCTGTGTGTTTACGCCAAATCCAAGGCATATTAGCATATACCATTGTTAATAGTAACATTAGTTTTATAGAGGTAGCATGTCCTTTTACTATTTAATTGTTTCACTGCTGAAATTGAGAAATTCCCCTCAACTGAGATTGCTCAGTTCAGTCAGGGAAGTGTTTCTTGTGTGTTTTGTTTTTTTTTTTTCTAATGCTGGAGAGCAGTCTTTATTTGGTGGCTTAAGCACATTCTAGCTGGTGTGGAACCTGATTTGTCAACAATTGTTAGAGGCCAGAAGAAACATATATCACAGTGTCACCAAGGTTGGAAGAGACCTCAAAGATCATCAAGTCCAACCCATTACCACAGACCTCAAGACTAGACCATGACACCAAGTGCCACGTCCAAACCCGCCTTGAACACCTCCAGGGATGGTGACTCCACCACCTCCCTGGGCAGCCCATTCCAGTGGGGAATGACTCTCTCAGTGAAGAACTTTCTCCTCACCTCGAGCCTAAACTTCCCCTGGCGCAGCTTGATACTATGTCCTCTTGTTCTGGTGCTGGTTGCCTGAGAGAAGAAAGCAACCTCCTCCTGGCCACAACCACCCTTCAGGTAGTTGTAGACAGCAATAAGGTCTCCCCTGAGCCTCCTCTTACCCAGGCTAAACAATCATAAACAATGTAAGAAGTAGTTGTGTGTGCTTGCTCTGTTCTTGTACTATTTTACTGTTAGTACTATTTTACCATTTTATTTGATGCATCCATTAGCAGTTCCTGTCTGTCACTGTGACTCAGGAAAGAGGAGTTTTTGTCTGCCTGGTGCAGAGTATCTTCATTTCATTATGCAGTGGGAAAACTCATGTGGTGCATACTTCTGTTAATCTGTCAGCCTTCAGATAAACTAGCTGCCTGTCATATGATCAGAGAGGTGGATGTACATGCTACTGCTAATGATGCAACTGCCAGAGATGCTGTTGTTCATGAAGACCAGGGTAGGAATATATGCATCTGTGGGGAGTGAGAAAGGAGCAGGATTTGTGTCTCTTTTTGCAGCAGCCAGAAATTAGAACAGTCTAAGCCACTAGCAGCTTTGCACCCTAAACAGACTTGGAGTAATGTCCTTTGAGAAACCAATGTCATACTAAACTTGGAATTCTCATTTCCCTCTCCCTCTGTTCAGTTTTCTGGTGCTAGTCAAACCTTTGCTGAGCTTGCTCAGTTTGCTTAATGTAGAAGCAAAACAGTCAGCTTTTCTTACAAGGTTAATTTCCTGTTCTTCTGGTGAACTGAATTGGCTCACGGAGAGATCAGGCATTAGTACTGGCAAAGGTGTATGCTGGGGCAAGGAGGAAGAACACTTCTGTTTAGCAGTGGCCAGCTTTTTGACTGTCTTGAACTTTGTTCTTCAGCTTGGGGAGCTGAAGTGAGACAAAGTGAATAGATAGATGAGGAAGTAAATCATAATGGCATAGATTTACTTAAGTTTTGTGGGGTTTTTTTGGTGGGTTTTTTTTCTTCTACCTTGAGTCTTTCAAGATCTTTTAACTATTTAGTTGGCAGCTTTGAAGTAATAAAACTCTGGATTTTTTACACAGAACACACGTGTGGTGAAATTGATTAAGTGATGTGAAAGTCAGATGTGTAAAGGATTTTAAAAGGGCAACAGCCAAATCCAGGAGCTGACCTATTGTCTGTTAAACATTGATGGTTTAGTTTTGCCATTCAGTGTTATAATCCTTGACTTGATTTCTAGAGGCAAGGATACCATAGGAAATGTCACTTTAGACTTATTTCTTTATACACTTTCCCTAGTAGTTAACTACTGACTGGCACTGGAGACAAAGTCCAGAATAATTGGATCTTATATTTCTATTTTTTTATTTTAAAAGACTGGGAGAGGCTAGGAAAATATTATTTTGAGTTATTTTTTCCTAAGGAAGAAGCTTGTTGTCAGTAGATTTAAACCAGGTATGTGGAAGTCTTTACTTCCTGAACATTTAGGTGGAGTTCTGAAGGCTGAAAAGAGATTTGAAGTACGAGAATAAGGTAATTGTAGTTTTGTGCAGCTGTTCATCAGTTTTTACTTAGAGTGCCCAAGAAGAGGGAGGGCTCTAGAATTTTTAGTCAATATATTTATTTTTAAAGGGGGAAAGTGAACATTTCAGTCTCTAGCGGATACCT
>WBNM01011622.1:7478-25695 GCA_013399055.1 Ramphastos sulfuratus | reverse complement strand
CTTCCCTGGACAGCCTGCTCCAGAATTCTACCATCCTACCACCCTCGTATGGAAGAACTTCCTCTTAAGATCCAGTCTAAAGCTACTGTCACTCAGCTTAAAACCATTCCCTCTTGTCCTGTTGCTAGATACCCTTATGAAAAGTTCTTCAGCCTTCTTGTAGGATACCCTCAGGTATTGGAAGGCAGCTATAAGGTCCCCCCAAAGTCTTCTCTAGGCTGAACAACTCCAGCTCCCTCAGTCTGTCCTCGTAGCAGAGGTGTTCCAGCCCTTGTGGCCCTCCTCTGGATTTGCTCCAACAGCTCTGTGTACTTACTATGTTGGGGACATCAGAACTGGATATGAGGTCTCCCAAGAGCAGAGTAAAGGAGAGGAGTCACCTCTCTTGACCTGCTGGCCACACTCTTCTTGATGGAGCCTAGGATATGGCTTGCCTTCTGGGCTGCATACTGAAATTTCGTCTTTGCAGCAAGGATTGTGAGTCCCAGGGGTGTCAGTGAGATGAGGGTCAATCTCGTCACATTTACCATTGAAACTCTGTTTTCTGCTCTGGTTTTCCCAGCATGTTCTGTCTATCTGTCTGCTGTTTACTCAGTCCTCATTATCATCTTTATTGTCATGTTCAAGTGCATTGCTTATCTTTCCTGTATGTGTCATTAGTGCTGGTGGCAAGTTGCCAAAGACTGCCTTCAGTTAAGAGATCGATGAAGTAAAAGGCATGTCTTCTTCTGATATTTCACCTATGGGCAGTGGTCAAAGCCAGCATGCAAAAAAATGTCCCGTTAGACCCTATCCTGTTTCTTTTTCCTGTGGTTGTTGCTGTGTTGCTTTTTCTGACTAATTTAAGCTGATATATACAGCTATGGGGTTTATCTAGACTTTACTTGGGTTATTTGTTTCCAAAAGGAAACTTCCATTTGGATTGGATATGGCAGAAGCCTTTGTAGTGTTATAACATTCCAGGTAAACAAAAACAAAAACAAAAAATCCGAAACCAAACCAAACCAAAACACAAAACCAAAACCCCAACAAACCAACCAACAAAAACCCCCAACCAACAACAACAAAGCCCATGTGAAAATTCTTGTATCCTTTATCCTTTTATGTTAAGTATATTTAAGTATAATAGCTTTTCTAGATCTTCATTAGTACAAATAACCAAGAACAACCACCTATATTTTGTCTTTGGTGTTTTGCCTAGGTAGTCATTCCTGTGACAGGAAGAAGCTAGGAAATGTATGTTATAATGTGTTTGATTTCCTATAGTGTGGCATATCATACACTAATCTTCATGCTGTCCGTGGATGTGTCACCAAGAGACTGGTACTTGATAGTTTGCCCATGTTCTTTGTGGTTGTTGCACTGCTCTGAATGAGCAGCAAGCAGTGAGGCATCTTGCCTTCAAACAGAATGTTGGTTCAGAGATGTAAATCTCCAGATAAGCAGCCCCAGTGAAAAATTACAACCCAGGAATGTGACTGGTTAACTGCCAAATGGGAAAGTGACCAGTTTTGATGCTGCATGCTGCCTTAGGATGGGAGTTGAAAGGCTCATCTACAGGGTTAAGGTCAGAGCAATATCTAAGCCCTTTGTCATCAGGCTGTTAGTGGCCATGGAATCGGCTCTGCTTCTTATTTATTTTGCAAGGATAAAGCTATTTGGTGCCTCCTGACATGCTGTGCTCCACAGATATCAATAATTCAAGCTTTGTGACAGTTCTGTGAAAGAACTCGTGCAGATGAGCCTAAGGGACTGCTACAGGACTGGTTCACCAGAAAGGCAGTTGTCATGTTAAGCTATTCTGATTGTTTACCTTAACACTTCTTGCTGCCTCACTGCGCCATTGAGCCCTTAGCACTGCAGAAGGTGGTTCTGGATGAGTGATCCTCAGGAGCTGTGTCTGAGGGAGAAAGCCTTGGGGCTGAAAAAGAAATGGTCTTTAGCATAAGCACCCAAATCTTCACAAACACCTTGAGGCTTGTCAGACCAGAGCATCTCTGTGTTTCAGGGACCAGCCCCTGCCCCAGGGCAGTGAAGGGAGAGGTGTTGAACTTCTCCTATGCCAACTCTTGTCCCAGTGACACTTTCTAACCCAGCTCTTATCCAAGCTTTGTCTGGATCTGAGTTTCAGGCTTTTAAAAGTTCATATGATAAGCAGTTTCTGGTGTGCTATTTCTCCTTGGTTCAATTTCAGGCTGAATTATTCAATAAACTCAACATTTTAATACACCTGTGCTAAACACTGGGGCCTAGATTCTGTATTTGGATTTAAAGTAGTAGCATCTTGCTACTTGCTCGGCATGTTAAGGAATTTTATGTGGCTACCTGAGGGCTGGTTCAGTAAATGTGTCTAGGTTTTGCTCTCTACCCCTGCGTAACCTGAGCTGTAACTCTTGTCAGAGTAGTGCCTTGTGAAAGGCACACCTGGCAATTGTCTAGCTGTAGCTAACTGCTATGGTTCTGCTTTTTAGTATGGGTATAAATGAAGCTACAGGCTTTCTTCCCAGGCTTCAATTTTGGCCAAGAATATTATGTTATTTACCTTTGTGTTGGCAGCCGAGGAAGTACTTTGTGGTCACTTTGCTAGTTAGTTTCAATCTTATTTTTGAAGAGTTTACACATACTTTAGTCTATTGCTTTAGGTAACTAACTATGTAGGTGAAGTGTATAACACTATTTGTTGAATAATGTGCAGACAGATCATCCCAAGTGAAAAGACAGCTAAAAAAAAAAATATTAAAGATACAGTGTAGTTGCTCCTTAGAAACTTGAAATACAATGATGTAAATGGGCAGAGTCTTGTCTTACCATTATGACACATTTAACTCTTATCGGTTGTTGTTTCATACCAATTTTAATAATTATTGTTAGTAACAATTAACTGATGATAGTAGTAAAAAAAAAAAAAAATCTTTACCTATTTTTTTTTTTTGTGTATTCCAGTGAGACTTTTTGGACTTGAGGGTTGGCAATTGCCTTTATAAGTTGTCATCTGGCTAAGTGCAGTTGGAGGTAAGTAATTTAAAGAACACCTACACAAAAACCCGTCTAGATCAGAGACCTCTGATCCAGTTCCTGCCTCTAGAGAAGGCTCAGATAATTCAGTGTCACTCTTGACAGATGTTTGTTTTGTGCATTTTTAAAGCCCTCCAACAGTGGAGACTCCAGGCCTTTTTCTGCAACAGCATGACGGTGCTGACTCTTCAATTTGCTGGCTAAAGTTTCCACATACACACACACCCCCCACCCCCCACCCCGGTATTTAAGCTTCGTTTTGAGGAAGTTAGCAGTATGTTAAGGATGGTATATTCATTTCATGATGTGAACAAGAATCAAGAGACGCTGGGTGTATCTTTGCAAGTTTAAATTACAAGGTTTTATTATTGATTAAACAAGCCAAATGCTTACAGTGTACTTATCTAACGTACAAAGAGGTTTTCAAGGACACTTTAGCAGAAGTGAAAACTTCAGTTACAGCTGTTCTGTGAGGCAAAAGCAGTCGTAGAATTATGCGCAAATTCGTCTTACAAATTGATCTGAATGTGTCCAGACAAAAAGGTCAAAGCAGAAGTCAAAGGATCTGAGTCCTGTGAACAAAATGCCCAGTGTACACACTGCCGACCACGCTACCTGAACGTAAACAGCCGCAGCGTGGGCGGGTGATGAAATCCAACCTCTACTAGCCAGAGGGCAGAAGGCAGAGAGTGGGATGAGAGCCAGCAGCTTGCTCACTTTCCATGTGCTCAGGCAATGAGGCCCATCTCCACGCTGCCCCCGCTCCAGTCTCCAACTCTGCTTCAGGGAAATGAGCTGGATGCCTCCAAGGCCATGCCCTCACTCTGTTTCCAAGGCAGAGGTTTCCATAAATTATACTTTCACATTTGCAGGTTACAGAGCAATAACAAAATCGAATGACAGCCACCCCTGTAGCAGGGACCTCTACGAGCTCTAGATAATTATTTTCAAGTTGTTGATCTACGCATATGGTGCCAGATATAATCCTGTACTGCAGTTCCCAAGTGCATCAGGTCATAGGGCAGAGTTGGCACAGTATGCAAATACCTCTCTTCCTTCTCAGTACCACTTGTGCCAGGTAGTATCTCCAGCAAGTTGTGGGAAGACAAGATTGCTGTCACTGAAATGTGACCATCCCAAAATGTGTGTGCCATGGCAAGGTGGTAATGCTGTATTCATGACCAAATTCACTGCTGCATAACCATCTCCTCTGTTCTGTTTTCCAGTTGTGAGCTTCACGCCTTCAGTTTGAAAGGCCAGACCAGGTAGCTTTATATTAGTTTGCGTCACCAGAGAGATGCCTAAGATGTTGTCTGTAGGGTTAGTGTAGGAAGGAAATGCTTGTCTGAGTGCTTGCTGTTTTAAAGTATATCGTTTCTTTACGTGCACATTCCTTAGATGGCTTGACATAAAGGTGTAACATTCTCCTTCCACTTAAATTTGCTGATTTGAGTTTTATCAGCAGCAGAATTGCATAGGAAGGTACCTGGTAGGAGAACAATAGCTCCTTTATGACCTACTAACATTGTAATCTAATTTGAGTTTAAAAAAAGACCGATGTACTAACATCCAGAACAGTATCATAGCTGAATGAATTTCTATGGTAAAGAAACAGTGACCTGTGATGGTTTTTAAATGAATTTGTGTTTCAGTATTACTTAGATTGCCACTTCTAACTGGTACAGCGTTTTAGCTGAGTTAATGTTCCTTTCACATATTGCTTAGCCAAGCTGTGGTGGTTTGTTGTATTTTGGTTTTGTTTTAAAAATTTATGTAAATGTTAAAAAGTTTGAAAAACATGTGATATTGAAAACAGATTGTTAATTAAGCAGTAGTTCCCCGCTCTTGTGCTTGAAACACTGAAGACACAGAAGAGCCTTAATTTACGCAAGATTGCCTAGATTAAGGATAATGGTGTAAACTGCTGTGATCAGTTGTGGCCTATACAACAAGCTGAGCAGCTCATAGTCTCTAATGTATTTCCAACAATGGGAGCTGGGATGTTCCGTTACCTTAGTTTTACAGGATGAGAAACCTCAAGACACAAGAGATTAATCGACCTTCTCAATGTCATGGCAGGACCTCTGCAACAGAGTGAAGAGTGTGAGTAGCAGAGTAAAGATTGTTTCTCTCCAAGTGATAGAGCTGGAACCCTATAAAGAGTTAGTGCACGTTCCCATATGGACCAGATTTGTTAAACTGCATATTAAAAATATGACCATAAGCTATTTTTTCCTAATGCAGCATGCCACACAGGTATAGCTACAGTTATATTACCATTAATTTCTTACCATCTCGTTCAGCAAAACTGCAACTCTTGCAAGAAGAAGGTGGTTTACCTGTACATTTAAACCCAGTTCCTACTCTCCTTGAAGGTGGTAGGAATCCCTGCATTTATATACTGGGCTCTTCGTTGTTCTCAGATTTTACTCAGTTCCTGTTTAAGACATCTTCTATAGCCAAATTGAAGTGAATTATGGTAACGGTACCGAAGAGAATTTTAAGGGATCAAGTTTAGGATGCTTGTTTAATTCTCACTACAAACAGTTTTGCTTCTGAGTCACATAGTCAATTTAAGAACACTCCTTGCTTGTTCTAATGACAATCTGAATACTGGTCTTGAGACAGGTCTCAGTTATATTGCAGAGTTATAGTTGGTGCTTGCTTCCATTCGCAGAGGGGGAAAATATTGATTGCTTCCTTTTTTGCTATTGGATTCTGTGTAACTGTGTTTCCTTTACTGCAGGCAAACTGCTTTCAGCCATTAACTTCAGTTTCTTAATGAAATAAATAATGTGAAAGGGACAGTTTGTATGCTTAAATCTTTGGGGTTTTTGTTTTTGTTGGTTTTTTGGTTGCTTTTTTTTGTGTGTGTGTGGTTTTTTTGTGTTGTTTTATCTGTGTGAGTACGGTTTTCCAAGCTGTTTGAAGACACGTTGGTACTGGTACCTTTTAATAGTGTTTTTCTTCCACAATGTCCACCTTATGAATCACACTTACTAATTAAAATTTAAATAAACTGTTAATGAATACTGAGAATACTGCAAGATATGTAAGGACAATTAATATAGGCAATTTCAAAACCGAAGAAACGTCTAGGAAGATGTCAAGAGAATGGGGCCAAACTCTTTTCAGTAGTGCCCACTGAGAGGACAAGGGGCATTATGCACAAAATAGGACATGGAAAGTTCCATCTAAACATGAAGAAAAGCTTTGTTATTCTGAGGGTAATGGAACACTGGAATAGACTGGCCAGAGAGGTTGTGGAGTCTCCTTCTCTGGAGACCTTCAAAACTCACTTGGATGTATTCCTGTGCAATCTTCTCTAGGTGAATCTGCATTAGAAGAGGGGTTGGAATAGATGATCTCCAGAGATCCTTTCCAACCCCTACCGTTGCGTGATTCAGTGAACTGCTTGTGACTAAGTACATAAGATACTAACTAGGTCCTAGAATTGCATATTAAAGCTAGCCTCTCAACATTAGGTACATATTACACAGTAATGGCACAGGATTATTTCATAACTTACTTAGAAAATATTTGAATTTCTTTTGAAGATATTACATCTATTAGTTGTACATGCTTACTTCTCAAAAGAAAATTCAACATTCATGAATAATATGCAGATACTCGCCAGATACACCTAAGCTGTCAGAATACCTGCTTAATGTTACATGGTGTGCCTATACCCCACTTGAAATACCATCTTTTGAATTCCACCTGGTTTATGCAATACTGGGTTGAATTCTTCCTTCCTCTTCTGAGCTGATTTTTAGATTTCTCTTTCCTGCTATAAATACTCTCAGACATCCAGTAACAGCTGTCATTTTATGTTCTGCTCTTTGTATAGTCTGTTATACTTAAGTGTAGACAGAGCATGGTTTTACTTTTCAGTTTGTTTTTCTATGCTTACGTGTTTCCAGATACATGGAATGGCTTTGTCAATAGCCTTAGAGAGGAAGAGAAAAATGGGGAAAGAGAGAGTGAAAGAAAAGAGTTAAGTTCCAATTGTATATGTAAAAAAATGCAAGTAATCAAAATACTTGCTTTTGTCATAATGGTGGTGTAGTAAATAATTGCAACAGCCCAGCTGAGTACCCAGTAAAACCAATAATGGGTAAAACCAACAATGGCCAAGTTAGAAAATAGGATTTACTAGGAATAAAAAAACCCAAACCACATAATGACTGCACAGCTCATATAATGCAAAAGGTTTTCATTGCTTTAGAAAGGAAGGTTAAGTGAAATACAGTGCATATATGTTGAAATCTGGAGTACTGTCTTTGCAGATATCCAAGACTTCTAGAGAAAAGCTGTAGCCTTCAGTCTGATGATACTATGAATATGTCTACATTGTTGCTTGGTCTCATGCGTGAATTCTCTCTGCAAGTGAGTTCAGCTGCCTGGATATAAGCCAGCTCCATTTCAAAAGCATGTTTGTGAAGCCCAGCCCAAATTGCTCTGCTTTGGAGCATGGCTTATTAGCTCGGGCATGCTGTCACCCTAACAAGGTCACAAGGGGTTTCAGTTTGGAGCTGGCTGGAAGCCCATTAGGTTGGTGTACAGGCTCGTATCTGCTTGCTGTAGCTCTTTTATGTACATCCAGTCCCAGACTCACTGTAACACCGAGGTTAGGGAACGAGAATAGCATGCTCTGGAAGTTTTCTAAATCAAATTGCTTTAATTAAACAGTCTCGTAAATTAATTGTAATTTAAATAGTTTTAAAGACCGTGAAAAGGAAAGTTAAAGGCTTTGACACATACTTGAGGTACCGCTATGCCAGGCTCGTCCAGTCCAGGGCTTGGAGGCACCCCTAACCAGCAGGACAGTTTTACCCACTTGCAGCTCTCTGCTGAATCAGGTGCTGCCAGCCAGATCCAGAAGGGATGGCGCTGCGTTTGCCACAGTGCTTCTCTCATACTCTCGATTGCAAATGTTGGAGTTCTGTGTAGCTGCAGGAAGAAGTGGGCTGGTGAATCAGCCTGGCCAAAACTCAGTCATTTCACTTTCTAGTTTTCAGTTTAGCAAGTTCCTGGATCCAGCCTGCTGTGTGGCCACATCAGTGACTGCTGGCAGAAGGTGGTAAGAGACTGTGGGTGGAGAGAAGGGGTGAAACCACTACTTTTAGCACAGCATAGATTTTCACTGTGCTGTCTCTACAACCATCCCTGCACCCTTTAAGTATGAGAACTGCTTTTGAATCCCAGTCTGACTCACACTGGATCCAGGCATTGATTTGAGACAAATAAGAGAAACTGTGATCTAAGCTGAAGCATTACTACAGTTTATTTTCCTGGTGTGAGTGGGAACAGAATGGATTCTGTTTGGTGATTTTACTTTTCAACTCAGTATCTTCTAAGTGACTGCACTTTGCTGCAAGTTAAACAGGATGGTTCCACAGATGTGATCACAGACCAGTCTGCTTCTAGTAGTGATAATCCTCGTGACAGCCTGCTAATTGTCATTAGGGGGTTGAGCTTGGTGTTGGTTTTGCATATACTTGTGTATGTTTAATTTCATTGTCATTTTCATTCAACGAGCTTTAGTTTTCTTTTGTAGTCTCCCCCTTAATCCCTTTCCCTCCCACTTTGAGAAGGAAGAGGGACTAATAGTGTCTGTCACTTGTCGAGTGACCAGCCCAGCCCTAAACCTTGACATTCATCTTTACAATGTACGTGTGTTACTTTAATTTTTTTTTTTCCTAATATATGTACAGAATTTTATGAAACAGATGTCTTGGGACTTTTAAAAATTCATGTTATTTTTCCTGTGCTGAAGTCCTGGAGGCAGTGCTAGGCCCATCACAGAAACTGAATGTTGAGTAATATGGCATCAGAGAGTGAAGTCGTTTGAATGGAAATGGTCTTGATATTTCCCAGATGTGTTAGCAGGAAAGGATTTTTCTCAGGTCTCCTTAAAAAAAAAAAAAAAAGAAAGAAAGAAAAAAAAAGGAAGTGGAGTGTATCCAAGAATCAACTTTTAACATATGGCATTGCACAAGAAGTTGGAAGACTGAGTAATAGGAAGCAGCTCCATATTTTCCAGCTTTCATGCTACATCAGTGCCTTTTCTGATAGCTTTAAACTTTGACCAGTACTGACCAGAAAGTCAGAGATGAAGAACTGTAAGATAATTTGTTTTGAGGAATAGTCTGTCAAACCCAGGCACAGCCTTAATGAGTAAAAGTGATTATGATATCTTAGTAGCTAGGGAAAAAAAAATAAATCTGTTCTCCAATGTAGGTTAATCTGGTAAACATATTATGACAAGCATTTTTAGGCTCAATGTATGGTTACTTTTACAGTTACTACTGTGGAATAGCATTAAGTTCTTCAGTGAGAAGTATCCCTTGAGGAGCAGAAGGTGAAGCAGGACTAGAATTCAGATAGTTTTAAGTTACGCATTTTTCTATAAATAGAATGCCTATTAAAATGAAAAAATAGAGCACCTATTAAATCTGCCATGCATTTCAGTGGGAACAGAAGTGGGTCATAGGTCTACACAGAAACTCAAGAAACTAATGAAGTTTTATGCATGGCAGTGCCAGCATAATGCCCCAGATTCTCCATCAGGTTTTGTACTGCTCCTTTTCCACATAGATTTGAGTTCCTGCAGCGACTCTTGTTCTAATAGTGTTCATATTTTCAATATGCTTCAACAGAAAGGCATGATTAGTCTAGCGTTCTGGATATTATCTTATCTCTGTGGGCAACTTTTTTCAGCTCTTATTGTTTATGCCTAACCCACAAGCATAGAAGTTGCATAGTAATCAACTCTCACTGACAAGATTAACTTATATTAGTGCAACATAGCAAAGGTGGCAGAAAATGCATTTAAGTCCTGTCAAATTACATCTTTTACATTGTCAAGGTGCTTTATGTTGCCAGCACAGTGTAGAAAGACTCTGAAGAGATGGAAGAGTTGTGCCAACACCTGCATTTGTAGTGGAGGAACAGGTTAGCAGTTGACCACGGTAACTAAGATATTGAATAAATGAAGACAGATGTTAGGCCAACACATACCAAATCTAGGCAGAATCTACCCAACAGTGGCCCAGGCTTCCAGCATTTTCCGCATACCTCACTCTGGCAAAGGTATCTTTTATAAAGCAAAACTTAGTGTCTAGTTCTGTAGTGCGTTCAGTTTTACTGCTGATTTAGGTGGGGTTTTCTTATCATTCAATCAACAAATCATCAATCAACAACAAACCATCAATCAATAACAAATCATCAATAAACACTTTCTGTTGCAATCAGAAGCAGAGGTTCTGTTTCTTGTATATACAGCCTACGGACAAAATCGAATGGATTTAGCGCTGAAACAATTACATATTCTTCATTAACAGTGTTCAGTTTTGGTTAAGGCTATTGGAAGTTGTGAAAACTCATTACAAAATCTGAAAATATTGTAGTTTATCTTTTTTTTCCCTTCATTTTCTTAATTTACACAGTTCTGGTGATCATGTACAGGTGTGAATGTTGTGGTAACTTGATAGAAAAGGACTATTTATAATTAAAGTAATATACACCTTAAATTTGACATTATGAAAAGGCCTTATGGAAAAGTTATTCTGAATTAGTACCTAGGATATAATATTGTAAACATAAAGCATTAAAAGGTAACAATGCGATGTGCTACCTGCATTGCAGCATATAGCCTGTTATTTGGTGGTTTAGCTTAATTGAACTCTCACATGCTTCCATCTTCTGTATCTCATATTTCAGTTCTCTTTCATTTTTAATTTTGCCAAGTTCTGACAGGTGGAATTTTGCAGAGTATACTTTAATGTAAGTCATCCCTTTGCACACAGAGTTTGCTGTTTTCTCATTGTGCACTGTGTCAGTAAAGAAACCTTCTGCCAGCTCTTGCAGAGTCCAGGGCTGATATAACTCCTCTGTTAAATGCAAAGTTTTGACAACCTCAAGAAACCCCAGCTGTTTCAGAGGACAAATGAATGTTTACCTTCCTCATTCAGGTTCCCATCCAAAGCTGCAAAGAATCTTCTCAGGATCCCATTTGTCATCAAGTGAGAGACTTGACTGTTGTGCTGTAGGATCTAGAATACGTTTTCACAACAGTTGTATAATTTCTATTGGTCTAGCAACATTATCCACATGTATTGTCACTTCAGTAGCTGAAGTACAGTAGTAATGGGTCTGGTTGAGATGGAGTTTCTAGCAGCTCATATATTGATGCATTTGTGTCAGGCACTGTTGATAGCCTACCACCAGTGAGAACACTCCAATGTTTTGACTGATGCTAACAAGAGCTTGCACAGTGTCAAGGCTTTCTCTCCAAGCCACCTTTCTGCCTCCAAGGCCAGTAAGTAAGTTGGTGGTGGGCAAGAGATTGGGAGGGGACCCAGCCAGGACAACCAATTCAAACAGACCAAAGGGACGTTCCGTACCATGTGACATTATGGTTAGCAATAAAAGCTGAAGGAAAAGAGGAGTATGCGGGGACATTCCTCATTATGTCACTTGTCTTCACAAGCTATCATAGCAGTGAGGCTCTGGTTTCCAGGAGGTGGCTGGGCATCTCTCTGCTGATAGGAAGTGGCAAGAAAATTCCTCTTCTTGCCGTCTTTGCATGTGCAGCTTTTGCTGTTTGCATTAAATTGCCTTTATCTCAACCCAGGAGCTTTTCCATCTTATTTTTGCCCTCTTTCATCTTGGAGAGGGGGTGAAAGAGCAGCTGGGTGGGTATCTGGAAGCCAGTTAAGGTCAACCCACTACAACTGTCATACATAAGACTGTATTTTAAGATTGGAGCAACCTGACCAGTCTGAATGAGCATATTGGTACACTTAGTTGTACAAAGTTCAGATCATTCTCCTGATGTTGGTAGTCGGGCCTTATGGTATATTTTGTTCACTCAGATAATCAGTACAGGACCAGGATTGTCTTAATGTGAAGCCCATCTGTATTGAATGCATTTACAAATAAATGATTCTTTTTCAGCAGATGGTGATATATGGTTTCCAAAATTAAAGATTAAGAGTTTTACATAATTTTAAGACAGTGTCATTATTCAGGGTCTCTGTTTTTCTCTTCCACAGATCATCTTTTCACTGTTACTTAATGGCCCAGAAGCTGTTAACACAGTTAATAATCAGGAGAGTTGCTCATTCTGCTGCTAGCAGATGAGATTATGTCAATATGAAACACAGCTTCGGGTTGTGTTTCCTCTAAAGGATTAGAGGTAGAGATCTGTGAAAGCCCACATGAGAAGAGAACAGGGAACCATACAGAAGGAAAAATTAATTTGAGATGAGTAAGAACAGTTTCTCTCATTTGTTGCAGGGAGGACTATGTATGAGAAAGCAAGGTAAAATATTGGTGGATGTTATTAATAAATGCAACTCTCTAGACAGACCTTTCTTGAACAGTATGGTCCTGATTCACGCAACCATATAAAATTATAATTAGTCATGTACTAAACTCAACACTGACTTGCTGATTAGGCTGTTTATATAAGATTGCTGTAGCAGACTTTGGAGTCATGGCATAGGAAATGAATACTAGTATGAAAAATCACACACCTTCTCCCACAAGAAGAAGATGTATGCAGAGTCATACAGCATTTAAAGCTAGAACCTGAATAATTTCTGCAGATGTATATGGCATCAGTGAACCCTATACAAAGGTTGCTGTGCTGACCAAAAATGCAGCACAAAATCCTAGCCTGACAGGTATGTGCAGAAGCCTTGCAATGCATTTGATAGTATCATAAATTTTATCACTTTGGCTACTAGAACCTGGTGGAGCAAGGGAGTGTGATCACCTTGAGATCAGCCCACAGCATAGGTGTAATTACACCTCCAACAAACTTTTGCAGGGTGCCACAGTGATGTGCAGTTGCTTCTTATAAGAATGTCAAGCAAACAACATCCTGTTTTTTCATGTATGGATGGTAAGGTTTGTAGCTCAAAGTTTGTGAGTCTCCAAACTGGAGCATGAAAACTTTGCCTACAAAAGACATATTTTGGAGCTTTTTCCCAGCGCTCGCTAAGTATCAGAGCTGTATATTTAGCTGGAAACAGTCTCCTTACTTAGAAGCATTATTTGACATTTCTTGAGGAAATTTCTGTTAGGGACATTTAAAAACCAAAGCATTCAAGCAAGTGACTTAACTTTTGTCCTGACTGAATGGTTAATTCAAGCGTGCAAAGCTGCACTCATGTCTACAGTCACGAATCTTCCTGTTCTGCTTTATAAAGCACCTTACATTGGGAACCATGTGCAGGAGTAGAGCTGATATGTGTTATGATAATACAAATAGTAAATACAGGAATAATGAGCAGCAGCAGATGGGATCTTCAAGCAAATTTTGCTGAGAAGTCTGTAGGAACATCACCCCAGTGCAGCAGGGCACACAACAAGGGACAAGGGAACAGTCAAGATTCTTATAATTGAAATAACTGTATGTTGTTTCAATTAATTGTTCCAATTAGTCTCTCTTTCTTTCCAGTTATGCTTTTCTATAACAGTGTCATCTGGGATGCTGTGAGAAATTGAAAATGCCCTAATGGTCAGATGTTCATCAATTAAAGAACTTTGTATTTCTAATTAGCTCCCTAAGAAGAATTCATTGTAAGAATGAAAAAATTTATAGGTGGAATGAGAGAGGAGTTGTTTTTATTACAAGACTTATTTTCCTGTCAGTGATAGCCTTATTTCATTGGAAAAAAAAAAAGGAAAAAAAAAAAAAAAGGCTTTTAAAGGGAAGAAAGGAAACAGCTGGTTTGTTTGTATCTAAAATCTTGATCTTCTGAAATGTCTTTCACAATGATTTAGCAGCAGCACAAAACACAACAGCTTTAAATTAGTTATTAAAAAAATTAAAATATTAATCCAAATTAAAACTACCAAACCTGCTTTTTATGAAGCCTGATCAAAAGGCACCATTTAAGTTTTTTTGTCAATAGGACATTCCCTGACAAAGACAGGAAAAATGGTCAAGTTCTAGATTTGGTTGAAATATTTCTGAGTTTATATTGGTTTGTTGTTTTGTTTTAAAAATGGAAATCTGGCCTAAGATACAATTTCAGAAGTTTTTGTTTCTCCCAATTTTATTTGCAGTGGAAGTTCACAAAGTACTGAGAACAGTCCTAGCAGTTGTTTCCCCTGAGGCTGTGAATGCAAAAGGACAGAAAGCTCTGCCTAAAAGCATAGCCTAACAGATGCTTTCTGCCACAGCCTGTAACCATCTCTAAATCCAGGTGTAAGTATCATACCATTGCCATGGTAAGCTAAGATCCCAAGAGACCAGTTTTTCAGATTTTTGAGGATGGCATATAACCTGCATCTTAAAGTAGATCTCCAAAGCCTACAAAGGCTTAGTTTAAGAGCTTGTCCACACACTGAGATACTTGTGATAATGTCTAGGGTTAGACAATGTGTGCATCCATGAATGGATCCACTTTTGTGACTTTCACACAGCAGACTTGCCCTAGAATTTGTGCTTACCTTCCATTAGGAATGCTGAGATGGATCTCCAAAGTCGTTTAATTGTGTTGTTCCTTCAACTACGGTGATCCAAGGACAGTATGTCACCTGCAGGTGACAAAAGCTCAGGAAATGCACCATCTTACAGAACATCAGCTATATTATATGGCACAAACAGGTGGAACATGCCTCCTTCATCCATGTCTTTTGTCTTCATCAAAGATACTTTAGTAACATGACTCAGCTCTAATCCTTAGTCTTCCTGTCTCATTTCTGGCCTTTGCCTAAGAGAAAAATTTCACAGCAGCAGCCACCGATTTGCGTACTGGATGAAATTCTCTGCACATACATGTGTACATGCGTACTCACGAACACATGTATAAATATATATATATATATGTATGTATATATACACATCTATGCATTTTAACTACGTTTTAAGACAACTTCTTTGAAGCCTTTGCTTCTGATTTCTACGCAAAAAATCTGCAGCTAACAAAAATGCTGAATGAAGTACAGCTCATAACTTCATCCTTAACCCTGTTTGGGAAACGTTTCTGATACTTTTGGAATGTCTTAGTCAGAAATACATTAAACAGCACCTGAAAGAGTCAAGTTTTGCATGTAACCAAATTCATAATTTTTGATGCAGCATTTAAATGGTCGTACATTTAGGTTTTTGCATGTCTCTGTACTGACAATATAATCAATTTTAATGAGTAACAGACACAGCAGGTGCATCAAAATAAGCTTTTTAGTAGATTACCCACCAAAAATGCTTTTATAGATAGCTTTTGTCCTTTTAACATTAAGTATTATCCAAACTCTTGTACCTTCTTACTCATTTGGGTGAAAAGACAGAGCAGAACACTTTACTCACAAAGTGCTCAAAAGCTGTTGTATGAGTTTCCTCCAAGTCATTTCCTACCAGTGAAGGGATTTATATAACTGATAATATAGACATAAGCCCCATATCCTTTTCTTACAATTTACATCACTACCATGTGTTCTTGAGGGACAAGGAGAAAGGTTGGATAGAATGAATCAGCATTTAGCAAATGATAAATCATGGCTTCTCAAAGGCCAGTCATGATTTTCTGTTTACACAGTGTTCCTGGAGTGACAGTACAGTGGCTTCATCCATATGCCATGTGCAAGTTCACAATAGTCTTAATTCTCAGACCATACATTCCTGCCACCTCTTTTGTGCTGGCATTAGCAGATACATGGTTGTGTTGTGAAAATGAAGCTTTTCCTTTTTTTTTTTTTTTTTTTTTCTGGGATAAATGTCCTGCAACATTAGTGATCATTCCACACTGCTTTGGATTATTCTAATTGCAGTTGTTGGGAGGGTATGAAAAAGAAGTGTTATCAGTTTGGTAAGCTCCTATTTGCAATGTCTTTCATCCTCTGTTCTCCATGGTGGAAGAACCAGCCAAAAGCAAATCAGCCAAAAAGATGCATGAATTTCCTAGGTTATCGAGGGGTGCTGTTGATCTCCTCCATTTCCAGCACCTTCTCTCCTGACTGAATTTCCGTTGATACATGTGTTTCCTGATAGCACTTCTCAGCTGTCCCTTCTTCTCTGCGTTCATTCTCTGTTTAATAACGTATCTCTTCCTTATTAATACTGAGCTCCTTAAATTCCTTTTCAGCTTCCATTTCTAGCTGATTCTGCTGCATAAAATAAGATGGAACAACAGCCATTTCAGAGATGAAGGAACTCCGCCATTTGATTTTATCAGTCAGCACAGTTTTGATAAATAGTTTCTGGTACCATGTAAGTTTCTTGTACTGAACTTCAAATCTTCAACATATGGTTTTGCAGATGGGTGATGGAACCTCATGGTGGTAGTAAAAAGAAAGAACTTAGTAATACAAGAAATTTTGGAGACAGCAGTTTTGCCTAGATCTGAGTCAGACAGGCAGTAAGGCCAATATTGATAGAAATGCTACTAAGTGAATACTTTGGTCTTGAAGTTTAATTTCTCTTCCTCTAATACTGCAAAGGAAAGTGGTATTTCCAGCACATTAAGCAATCAGGATCCTCAACCCACAAGTTTATACAGCTGAGACCATCAGCCACTTGAGACCTCTTCTGCCCAAGGATTTAAAGTGCTGACTTGTGAGGCAATTTTGCTTAACAGTAGCGAGAACACTAGTTAAAATGTACTTTGTTAAGAAAAAATGTACCCTGTCTAGAGAGGTTTGATTCTTCTAAGGAAAGATACTTTCTGATTTCAGTTACAGAAGGAAATACAGACAATGTCAAAATAAGCAGGAATCTGGGAATAGCCTTTGCTATTACTTCTGGAAAGGAAGAAAGGTGATGCTTACTGCTTACTGAATGGTTTCTCCCTGCAGCTGTGCTTCTTTATCTGTGCCAGACAGTTAAAGATAGCACAGATTAAAAGAAATAAAAAGGAAAAACAAAACAAAACACAAAACCCAAAAAAACCAAGACACACTCAGTGAGTGACTCTCACTCTCCCTTGTGCCAACAACTTGAACATAAACTGTTCAGGGAACTGGGCTGTTCATTTTCTTCAAGCTATAGCCCATTAAGTTACTTACTAACTGTGTAAGTAATAGCACTGGTTAGTTCTAAATGTTCTTAATTTCCTTTGGGAGTGGGATAACAACATATCTGAGGTTTAAATGTCCTTGTAGAGGGACTACAACTCAGCTACATCTAGTGAGATCTGCTTTGCTTCTAGTTTAGCTAAATTAATTTGCTAGGCAGATAATGTGTCAATTTTATTTACTGTTTTTTGAGTATTCATGACTATACAGAAGGAGGTGTACCTGGAAGCCCAATTCCTCTTTAATTAAATGGAAGGATTAAAATTATTTCTATTCATTGTTAGTACTAAATTCCAAAGCATGTGTTGGAGGAAGTAGTATCTCCAGTGCATTTTGCACCTTCTTGTAGCGCGGCAACAAAGGTAATTACCTTTGCCGCACAGACCAACTGGGTACAGGAAAAAGCTTTGCTGCTTGCTAGTAATGTATCATGATGGTGTGGAACAGATATTTTTTTTTAGTAGTATCTGTTGTTGACTCGCAGCAGGGTTTTTACCTTGCTTCTGAAAGGCACAGACAACATTAACAGAGCAGATGTCTAACACAGTTGAAATAAGGAGAAAGAAGAGGAAAACCTGAAGAACCTATAGATTACTTGCATAAATGAGAGTTGTAAAGGCAACAGGATGAAGTACTCAGGTAAATTAAAAAAAAAAAGAAAAAAAGAGAAAATCAATTATTGAAGATAATATGTTCAGAGTACACTGTTGGAAGCACTTCCCTAGGACCTTGCTATGTAAGCAATATCTTTTGCAAGATCAAGGGCTTGATGCAGACATGCTTTTGCAACTTCCTAACTTCATCTGCACAAAAGGTGACCTTTGAAACCATGTTGATCTTCTGGATGATCGGGTAGTGAGGTGGATTGGAAACGGGTTGAAGGAAAGAAGTCAGAGAGTTGTGGTCAATGGGATGGAGTCCAGTTGGAGGCCTGAAACTAGTGGGCTCCCACAGGGGTCAGTGCTGGGACCAGTTCTGTTCAATATATTCATCAATGACCTGGATGAGGGCATAGAGTGCACTGTCAGCAAGTTTGCTGGTGACACCGAACTGGGTAGAGTGGCTGCCACATTAGAGGGTTGTGCTGCCATTCAGCAAAACTTGGACAGGCTGGAGAGTTGGGCAGGAAGAAATTGAATGAAATTCAATAAAGGCAAGGTTAGAGTCTTCC
>WBNM01011616.1:0-12630 GCA_013399055.1 Ramphastos sulfuratus | reverse complement strand
AAAAAAAAAACCCAACAAAAACTTAAAGCACAAAATGAAACAAAAGCAAATAAAAGGAAGAAATCTTGGCATTTTTGTTGGCTTTTTCGATTGAGGCTTATTAGTGGCCCAGTACTGGCCCCCAGCCATGATGTGATGTGAGGTTAGGTAAGATGCATCCTGGCTGATCACCAATTCCTAAGAGTCCAGCTCTGAATAATATTCAGTCTGCAACACACGCACACACACACACACACAAATAACCATGGGCAGTAAAAAAAATCCAACAATATTGCAGTGTTTTAGCTTGTAAGTTAGTCTTGTTTTCAGCCAGGTATTATTCTCTGAAGAGACTGAAACACCAAGATCTGTGCTAGCTGTACTCTGTACCATCAGAATTCAGTTTTTAGTTTTCTCCAATGTTTGATAAATGGCTATTTGCCCTGAAAAAAATCCTCTTGTTGGTAGTGCATGAAGCCCTAAGATATATTAGTGTGTGGCATTTAAACAACAATTTTAAAAACGTCCAAATAGCTTTGAATAAATATGTGGGGTTTTGTTGAAGGGACCACATTTGTGGGAGTCACTACATCATATCTAGCTACAGGAGCATCTTCCCCATGGAGGGAGACTGAGAGACCTGGGGCTATTTACTGTGGAGAAGAGAAGCTGAGAGGGGATCTAATCAATGTCTGTAAATATCTGAGGGGTTGTCGTGGTAGGCCTAAACAGGTCTCTTGGGCTTGTACATGTCCTGGCTTGTGCAGACATGTTTTTCTGATGTTTTGGGGAGAGAGCAACTGCGGGAAAAGGGACGAAGGACCTGGCGCCACTAAGTCTGGGGTCCGGGGCCTGTCCATCACCTGTGGTTGCTAGGGGGCACATGATTGCCTTGTGCAGGGCCCGTGATCTGCCCAAAAAAGGATAAAGCAAGCCTATGGCTTCACCCAATATGGCAAAATCTTGGGTAACTGCCATTTGATTGGCTATCTTGTGTCCAAAGGTCCAGTTGATCTTTGGGCTGTGTTATAAAGGAGCAGGGAACACGGGGTGCGTGCCTTCCACCATTACAGATGCCTGCTTNCAAGTATAAATTGGAACACAGAAGGTTTCACCTCAACATGAGGAGAAACTTCTTTACAATGAGGATGACAGAGCACAGGAACAGGCTGCCCAGACAGGCTGTGGAGTCTCCTTCTCTGGAGACTTTCGAAGCCTGCCTGGATGCATTCCTGTGTGGACTACCATAGGGGATTCTGCCTTGGCAGAGGTTTGGACTCAATGATCTCTGGAGGTCACTTCCAATCCCTAATATTCTGTGAGTCTGTGAAGATGATAGAGAAAAAAAGGCAGTTTAAAAAGCAGTTTGCAAAAGACATACAGTTCATAAAAATTCCTTTTTGTAAAACTTCCTAAAGTGCTCACAGTAAAAGAAGCCATAGGAAAGAAAAAAAAAAAAAAGGCTTAAGGGAATTTTTGCTTTTGAGTTCAAATACAGGAGCTTGAGAGAGTTCCCATGATGAAGGACTTCTATATAACAGATGCATCAGATTAACTGCTGCAAATTGAAAACTCCTTAAATGAGATTTCAGAGCAAACTGTTAATGTTTATTTTGTCAAATCATAAGACCCAGGTGGCACATCTTGGAAAGAAATTCAAGTGGGAGCTGACAATAACTGCATAACCTCCTGCTTAGAACTGCTTGGTGTCTCATGACTGGAGGACAACCAGCATGGCATCTGTTTAACGAAGTGCTTCCAGGGATGGTCTGGGGAAGTTTACAAGCTAAGTTCATGTCTATGCTGAATAAATCAGTGGACACTCTTCTAAATGTAAATTACTTGACACTTGAAAGAATGTGACATTTGTGCTACTAGGTATTGTCTTTGGGTTTTATTTTCTTAGGAAAAAAGACTTTGGTTGGCCAAAAAGTATACTGCTGCTCAAGTGTCCTGGGTTTGGCTAGGATAAGGTTAATTATCACAAGAATCTAGAAAGGGCCACATCCAGAATAGCAGAACCTGAACCAGACAATGGGACATTTGACACCATACCCATATCACAGAATCATAGAATGGTAAGGTTGGAAGGGACCTCAAAGATCATCTAGTTGCAACCCCCTGCCATAGTCAGGGACACCTCCCACTAGTACAGGTTACTCAAGACCTCCTCCAACCTGGCCTTGAACACCTCCAGGGAGGGAGCAGCCACAACCTCCCTGGGAAACCTGTGCCAGTGTCTCACCACCCTCACTGGAAAGAACTTCCTCCTAACATCCAGTCTAAATCTCCCCTCTGCCAGTTTAAACCCATTGCCCCTTGTCTTGTCATTACAAGACCTTGTAAATAGGCCCTCCCCAGCCTTCCTGTAGGCCCCCTTCAGATACTGGAAGGCTACTATAAGGTACCCACCATGTAAGTGGGAGCAGCTGACTGGGAGAGTGTGTGTAGTTTGGGTGGGTGACTGGGTGGTGGTTTCTGGATGGTGAGGAAGTTGCATTTCATATAATTCATTTAATATTTTATTTCATTAATATTATTTTCCTTACTGTTTACTCTCTCTTTGTGTTGCTTTATAAAGCTTTAGTTAACTCAGCCCAGGGATTTTGCCTTTTTTCTCCCAATTCTCCTTCCTATCTCACCAGGCTGGGTAGGGGCCAAGCATCCTCATGGGGCTCAGTTGCCATCCGTGCCTAAAGCATGACATCAATTGATAGGCAACTTTTGAGTCTTCTCTAATGTCTACAGGCACGCTACATAATTTGGTGAATTGTTCTCCTGTTCCAGTAACAGGCTACTTTTTGTTATATTTCCATACATTAATTCAGACACATGACCCTTTGGTCTAACCTAGAATAAAAATGTCCTTATGTCTGCTTTTTGCAAATTAAATGAAACAAAATGTATCATCTAAACGTAAACCAGAAGGGTTTTTTACTGAAAATGATGTGCTTCAGTATATGGTCAGATAGCAAATCACAATATAAGCAGAACATTGTTTTCAAGTCTGACTTCAGCCTAGATGTTTTGTATATGGAACTTAGATAGATTACTTAGCACAGGAACTGAGAATAATCTCTTCTGGGGACTGGTATAGGGATAGAAAACTATTTATAGGGAAAGACATACAAGGAATTATTTAAAGAAAATTTCTGTAGGCCTATTTTTATATTATGCTTTTGTAAAGCATAAGTTACTACTTGTGTAGCATGAAGTTACTACTTATCTTGTTTTGAATATTTCTATTCAGATATCAACATTCCAAACATATGGTCTCATTTCAGAAAAAATAAAGCTACTTTCTGACTGAACAATACCATTTGTCCCCCCAAACTCTCCCCCTGTACTCTCATTATATTATGATATTAGATACTGTTATTTCTCAAATAAAAGTCAATTTTTACAATTATTGGTTATTTTAATAACTGTTTAAATTCCAGAAACTTTCAGTTGTCAAATGCTTGATCCTGTCAACCAACAACCCTCTCTTATTCTCCTTATATGCTTTACAGAAAAAAAGATGTATTTTTTACCATTATTTATTACTGTAAACAAATTGTGATTGATCAAGGGTATAATATTTTTGCAATACACATTATGTTAATGTTTTTTGAAAGATGCCCAACTAGAAATGATAGCTCAAATTTGCTGTTCTATGACACAAATATCACTTCAGCTGAAGATTCAGGTTTACACACAATTTTTGGGCTATATATTTATCTTCAAAAAAGATTTGGGTCTAAAAAGTAATTACTACATCTCTACTAAGACAAGAAACTTTCAGTAACAATACAATCTTATTTTTAAAGGGTTTTCTCCCCACTTTTTATTAGCTTGGAATTTATTCTGATAAATATTTCACAATAACTCCAGTTAGATCCAAACACCACATCTTTGATATAGAGTCATAGAATCATAGAATTGTCAGGGCTGGAAGGGACCTCCAGGATCATCTAGTTCCAACCGCCGCGCCATTGGCAGGGACAACTCACACTAGATCAGGTTGCTCAGAGCCACATCCAACTTGGCCTTAAAAACTTCCAGGGATGAGGCTTCCACTACCTCCCTGGACAAACTGTTTCGGTGTCTCACCACTCTCATGGTGAAGAACTTCTTCCCTCATCCAGTCTGAATCTCCCCATTTCTAGTTTTGCTCCATTCCCCCTAGTCCAATCGCTATCTGACATCCTAAAAAGTCCCTCCCCAGCTTTGTTATAGGTCCCCTTCAGATACTGGAAGGCCACAATAAGGTCTTCTCAGAGTCTTTTCCTCTCCAGACTGAACAATCCCAACTCACTCAGTTTGTCATCATAGGAGAGGTGCTCCAGCCCTCTGATCATCCTCATGGCCCTTCTCTGAACACCTTCTTTCTTGTAATAGAGGTCCCAGAACTGGACTCAGTATATATGAAGTTCATTGTATTTTTTTGTTGAACAGTCTCTCCATATAATGTTTTCTAACATAACCATCAGAGGTAGCCCAGTACTGTTTTTGTCTTTCTCTTGAACTATTAAGGCAACTATGCCTTAAATACTGTCAATAGTGTTGAGCCTTTGTGATGGAGACACAAACTATTTTCTGAACCAAAAATTGAGCTTGCTTACTTAAGAGCAGGACCAGCCACACTAAGACACGCTTGTGACTTAAGCAAATGCCTTTGATTACATCTGAACATTCCTCATTATCTGTCTACCAGATAAAAATCTCAATATAAGTAACTTGGCTGGGCATCAGAGCTCTGCATGAGCACAGCTTTTCTTCCTGGAAAAGAGGTGAGGATTTCATGTTCCTGTTGTTTTGATTTGGCAGACAGGATTGCTGTGCAGCTCCTCCTAAACTGTAGCTGAGAATGACGACTTTTGGATTATTTACTAAACTGTAATAGATAGAAGTCAAACGCATGAGATGGCTGCATAACAACTTGCAGATGATCTCCTGGCATCTATAAATATGTTCCTATATCATCAAAATATACAGATTTCTTTCACTTCATTTGGTGTTTGATTTGGTTTTGATTTATTTGACAGACTTCTCTCGATTCACAATATCTTCCTGGTACTCATCTAAAGGGTAAGGAAGGTTATTTGGCAAAGGAGGGAATGATTATATATACAAGTCTCCTTAGCATTCTCTGGTGTCTCAGCCTCTACTGATAAACAATAAGTAGGTACCTCTTGGGTTTTCAAAGAAAAGACTTCCAGTGTGATCCAAATGTATCCAACATAACTAATTTCTTGAAAGTGCAGACATTAAAACACAAACCACAGCCTGAAGTGTGGACAGCCCCATTCATTGCAAATCTGTTACCTCATGTCAATAGTATTTTAAAAAATCAGCACTATTAGCCATTTTGTTACAGAAAACATGTCAGAGCAAACAGGAAGTACAATACAAAGACTTGTGCAGTGCACTCGTTTGAAAGAGGTTTTTAACAACACGTGCTAAAAGGAAACATTTGAAAATCAGCTAGCAATTGCTAAGTTCTTCCAAAGAAGTAGGATCCAGCTTTCAAAATGTAGTAACTGTTGCCAGGGTTTTCTCCATTTTCTGTAGACAGTCACAGAATCACAGAATCAGTCAGGCTGGAAAAGACTTTTGAGATCATCCAGCCCAACCTATCACCCAGCCCTATGCAATCAAGTAGGCCATGCCACTAAGTGCCACATCCAGTCTCCTTTTTAAACACTTCCAGGGACAGTGACTCCACCACCATCCTGAGCAGCCCATTCCAATGTCAATCACTCTTTCTGTGAAGGACTTCTTCTGAACGCCCTGCCTAAACCTGCCCTGGCACAGCTTGAGACTGTGTCCCCTCCTTCTGTCTCTGGTTGCTTGGGAGAAGAGACCAACCCCCACCTGCCTACAACCTCCTTTCAGGTAGTTGTAGATGTCGAAAAGGTCCCCGTGAGCTTCCTTTCCTCCAGGCTAAAAAGCGGTTGCCTATATACCACCTTCTCAGGAGCTCAGGCAGTTAGGGTGCCAGTCGCCACTGGATGTGCTGTGCCTGCTCCCAGCTCTGCAAAGGGATCTCAGTGCCTTTCCAGCTCCTATATCACCTGAACAGAGCAGCCAGGCATGGCTGGCAATATTGCATCAGTTCCTCCTTCAAGTCCTCTTGGGTAAGTGTGGTGATAGAAACAGCATTGCAAAGTGAACATGAATAACATAGTGGGTATTGCTTAGCAGCCTGAGACCTGCAGCTGGCTCAGCCAGACCAAAGTAAGAGAGAGAATCCCTCACTGACCTGACAGCTTAATTCTCCACCTTCATTTCTTTTTCCTGTCCAGTAACTTCCAAAGCCAAATTGAGCCTCGGTGCAGATGAGTCCAGAACAACTGCAATCTCAGTATCTTGGGAGAAATACAGGATTACTTCCCTGAATGACATATAAACATGAGCCAGCAGTGTGCCCAGGTGGCCAAGAAGGCCAATGGCATCCTGGCCTGCATCAGGAATAGTGTGGCCAGCAGGAGCAGGGAGGTCATTCTCCCCCTGTACTCTGCACTGCTTAGGCCACACCTTGAGTACTGTGTCCAGTTCTGGGCCCCTCAATTTAAGAGGGACATTGAGGTGCTTGAGCGTGTCCAGAGAAGGGCAACGAGGCTGGTGAGAGGCCTCGAGCACAAGCCCTATGAGGAGAGGCTGAGGGAGCTGGGATTGTTTAGCCTGGTGAAGAGGAGGCTCAGGGGAGACCTTATTGCTGTCTACAACTACCTGAAGGGTGGTTGTGGCCAGCAGGAGGTTGCTTTCTTCTCTCAGGCAACCAGCACCAGAACAAGAGGACACAGTCTCAAGCTGTGCCAGGGGAAGTTTAGGCTGGAGGTGAGGAGAAAGTTCTTCACTGAGAGAGTCATTCCCCACTGGAATGGGCTGCCCAGGGAGGTGGTGGAGTCACCGTCCCTGGAGGTGTTCAAGGCAGGTTTGGATGTGACACTTGGTGCCATGGTCTAGTCTTGAGGTCTGTGGTAATGGGTTGGACTTGATGATCTTTGAGGTCTCTTGCAACCTTGGTGATACTGTGATACTGTGATAAATACATTCAAGGCTGCAGACATGCACTGAAGGCAAACTGGGAATTTTGCTGCCCATTCTATTTAAGAAATTCAGAGGTAAAGAATCCATTTCACCTCTTTGTATTTGAGTTTCTCTGTTCTTCATTAAATTTGGCCTTCCCAACTAGGGAGCTGCATTTTAAAGTTCTTAACTAGTAACTCTTTGGCAGCAAGCAGCAGGTGTTATGCTCTTGTTCTATATGAATCAGCAATGTAATTATGAATATTAGGGTTATTACTTAATTCTAGTGTTTATAATTTAATGGGTCTTAGGTTGTCTAATGTGATTTCTACATCGTGTGTTAGTTTTATCTGCATAATTTCAATGAGTCTTTGCATAAAGACAAAGTCTGTAATAGAATATGGGTGTTAATCACCCTTCTATGTACATGTATAGGCTGGGGACTGACCTGCTGGAGAGCAGTGAAGGGGAAAAGGACCTGGGGGTCCTAGTGGGTGGAAGGTTGACCATGAGCCAGCAGTGTGCTCTTGAGGACGTGAAGGCCAATGCCATTCTGGGGTAGATTAGAAGGGCTGTGGTTAGTAGGTCAAGAAAGGTTATCCTTCCACTCTACTCTGCCCTGGAATATTGTGTCCAGTTCTGAGCCCCTCAGTTCAAGGAGGATCTCAGGGAACTGCTTGAAAGAGTTCAGCACAGAGCCTTGAAAATGATGGAGTGGAACATCTCTCTTAGGAGGAGAGACTGAGGGAGCTGGGGCTCTTCAGCTTGGAGAGGAGGAGACTGAGGGGTGACCTCATTCATGTTTATAAAGATGTAAAGGGTGAGTGCCAGGAGGATGGAGCCAGGCTCTGCTGGGTGATGCCTGATGACAGGACAAGGGGCAATGAGTGGAAGCTGAGGCATAGGAAGTTTCATGGAAACGTGAGGAAAAAATTTTTCTCTGTGAGTGCAACAGAACAGTGGAGCAGGCTGCCCAGGGGGGTTGTGGAGTCTCCCTCTCTGGAGATATTCAAGACCTGCTTGGATGCATTCTAGTGTGATCTGTTATAAGTGCTCCTCCTCTGGCAGGGGGATTGGACTAGATGATCTTTTGTGGTGCCTTCCAGCCTCTAACATTCTGTGATTTTGTGATACATAAAGTGGATTTTTTTCCCTGTTAACTCATCCTCTCAAAAAAACCCAACCAAACAAACAAAAAACCAACACAAACCCAAACCAAACCCCAACACCCCAAAACTGAAAGCAACTTCGCCACCCCAAAGCAACAACACAACAAACCTTGGCATTTCAAGCTATCTATAATTTTGTTCTTACCAAAAGTGAAAACCTTTCTTACCTGATAAGTATTGGTACATGGCTGTTCACTCCTATGTGATCTTTGCAGCTCAGCCATATAAATGTCGTGAGAGAACCAGAGCCAATCCTTGTACCTTTACTGTAGCTTGGGTGGCTTCTTTCACGTTTGCCCCAGCAATGGTTACAGGCTGTTACTTTAGAAGTCACCATTCTGTTAGGCAATGCAAGCCAGCTACCCAAGCAGGCTGATAAAGCTCTCTGTAGCCAAAATAAACTAAAGAGTAAGCTAAAGCAAGGGTCTGGCTTGGCTAAACAGTAGAGATGAAGAAGGTAAACTCAGCCCAATGGAACCAACAGCACATATAAGAAAAAGAAAATAAATTATGTGATACATAAAAGTTACTGCAACTGCCAAGCAGTAATGCCAGAACAATCTTACTGCTTCACAAACACAGATCTAATGCATATCTTCTCCTTTCTCTGAAACAGAAAAATCCAGGGATGAACAACGTGAGGACTGGACCAAATTACTTCGCAGCACTGCCTGCATACATAAGCTAAAATATGGTCAGTTCTTTTTCATAGCTTCTACAGAGCTGCATGGTTTTATATGTATGTCTTGGACACATCTGACATACATCTGACTGAAAGGGTGCTTAATGTGCTGCTATAGATGTAATCAAAAGCAGAAATTCTGAACTGCCTTTCTGTGATGATTTTGACATGAGGTCCTTTTACTCTTTAAATTCCTGTATGGTTTTTCAATATGTTTTTAAAGTTTGTGTGTGAAAAAGGCAAGTTGTACAGCTCCATTTTAACACACACACACACACACACACTTTAAGTCCACTTTAATGCATTTAACATGCAAAACACTAATTTTGTGTCATTCTAACTTCTCAGCAGAAACTACTAGTTTACATCAGGTCTCCTGTTTCACAGAAACCTATGTGTATTCAATCAACAGCATTAACCTTTAGAAGCTTAAGTTTAACAGCTCATTAAAAGATGTCATTTGACAAGATCTATTGTCCAGATACTGTTTTTCTGATTTTTAAATGTAATTTCTAAAACTTGTACTGTTTCATATAAATGTGTATCATTTATATAAGCCTCTTAATTGAGCTTTTCTATTGTTTTTCCTAGGATTGATGTTAGCCTGCCAGGCCAATTATTGCCTACATTATTTACACTCCTTTAAAAGCTGGGTTTATTTTTCTTCTTGCCTTGTGGGGTTCTGTAACATTCCAAGACAAGTTCTAGATCTTCTTTGTTGCTGTCTGCAAGGGCCCCTTGCAGCCTGTGACCAGCCTTTTCTGATTATTATATGCTTTGCTGGGATACTAACAGGGACAGCTGGAATTTGCCATCCACAATAGTAACAAAAAAAGTTGGACATTTTCATTCCATCAGCAGTGCGAAGAGACAGAAGAGGTTCAGGCTCTCTTTCCCACTGGTGAAAATAACATTCTTTTCCTTGACACTTCTTTTCTCTCTTTCTTCCTCTGCCATAAGCTCCCATAAGCACAGAAATGAGTCACTGCCACTGTCCTTGCCTTTTTTTTTCCCCTAATGCTGAAATCAGAAGTTGCTGTGGATATTCTGGGAACCAGGTATTGGTTCACACATTCAAATATTCAGTAAACACTTCAGGGAAGGAAATACAGTGGCTGCTGTTCCTGGAAATCAGAAGGTACTATGAAAGTGTAATATGCAAATAATTTTTTGATTTTTTTTTGTCTCTGAGGTAAAACTAGACAGAAAAAAAAAATGTATATACTGGATAACTGCATTGTTGCTTTCTCTTTTCAGACTTGCTTTCACAGTGTCATCAATGACCACAGTAATTTAAAGGCAAAGAAGAGATTAATCTAATGCTCCACTCATAACAACTATTCATCTTACATAGACCCTTGAGCCACATCTACTGAACTGTTCTTTCGAAGAGGCTCAGATCCTGGAATGTCCTATTAGCTCTGAGAATCGTCTGAATCATGTACTATGAGGAGATGTTCAGTAGTATGATTTATAAAAATAAATGACCTCAAATATTGGAGAAAGAGACTGTAGTTCATTTTGGCTACAGTAATGATTTATTGTGGCTGGAAAAGCAAAAAAATTCTTTTGAAAATTGTTGCAGTGTTGGTTTGATGTTTGAATTCCTGCTAGTCCCATCTGTCTATAATGACTCTTTTTGTGCTTTTTATTCCCAGGCTTTCAAACGGGTCGGGGCGGGTAAATAACACCATTTCAAAAGCATCCCAGAAGATAATGTGCCTTGGAGACATACATTTCTACTTTCCTCTGAAGGTAGGAGAAATTACTAGGAGTAACGATTCTCTTCAGTCAATAGGTATCCACCACATCGCACATCAGCTGCCCCACAAGCTACATCTGGTTCTGCATCCGTTCACTTTCGGCACTGCCAGAGATCCGGGAAACAAGGTTCAATAGATGCCACCACACTTAGGTGACTTGTTCCTGCTCCATCAGACACCTGGGAGCTCATGAGATGTAGGTAAGATGTTAATTTCAGTAACACCGATGCTTTAAATACTGCTGTCCTTGAGATACTTAGAAGACTTTTGCAAGAGTGGCAATGAACACATAAGAGAAATAAAAGGAGGGCGAGCATCAGAAGGACAGAGACAGGGTCTTCTCATCGTGTCCACTGACAGGACAAAGGCCAAAGGGTGCAAACTAGAGCATAGCAGGTTCCATGTAAACATAAGGAAAAGCTTTTTTGTTGTGAAGGTGGCAAAACGCTGCAGTAGGTTGCCTGGAGAAGTTATGGAATCTCCTTCTCTGGAGACATTCAAAATCCACATGGATGTGTTCCTGTGTGACCTGCTCTAGGTGATCCTGCTCTGGCAGGGGGGTTGGAATCAATGATCTTTTGAGGTCCATTCCAACCCCTAGCATTCTGTGATTCTGTGACTCCAGATGATTTTTGTATTTTCAGTGAAGGTAGCTTGCATGTCTTCAAGTTCTACCATTTAATTTGTATTTCAATGCACACAATTCTGGCCTCTGAACTAAGTGGCCAAAGAACATGGAGAATCATTTTATCTTCATTGTAATTAAAAATGAGAAAGATGCATCTCCAAAACTGTTAAAAAGGCAGTATGACAAAAATCTGCAATCGTCAGTTTGCAGTAGAATCACAGAATCACAGAATGTCAGGGGCTGGAAGGACCTCAAAAGATCATCCAGTCCAATCCCCCTGCCAGAGCAGGATCACCTAGACCAGATCACACAGGAATGCATCCAGCTGGGTTTTGAACATCTCTAGAGAGAGAGACTCCACAACCCCCCTGGGCAGCCTGCTCCAGTGTTCTGTCACCCTCACAGTGAAAAAAATTCCTCTTCATGTTTAAATGAAACTTCCTATGCCTCAGCTTCCACCCACTGCCCCTTGTCCTGTCATTGGGCATCACTGAGAAGAGCCTGAGAAGAATCAGAGAATCATCTCTCTCTTGTACTGAGGTGCCCAAAACTGAACATGATACTCGAGGTGTACTCACCAGAGCTGAGTACAAGGGGACAATCACCTTCCTACTCCTGCTTGACAAAGCATTTCTAGTCCAGGCCAGGATGCCATTGGCTTTCTTTGCAACCCGGGCACACTGCTTGCTCATAATGAGTTGCTTGTCAATTACAACCTGCAGGTCACTGTCAGGCAGACAGCTTTCCAGCCACACCTCCTCAAGCACTGCTTGGGGTTGCCACATAATCAGGTTGCAGATGCAGAAAATTTCAGCAGGTATAAGGACAAATTAATGAAAAAACTAGTCTGTAAACAATATCAAGAGGCATAGCTCTGCTCTCTCACATATCTAATACTACAGCTGAGGGTAATGGTGGAGTAGCAGAGGAGCAGATGAGTGAAAGCAGCCAGGCTCAAGGTTCCCCTGCTAGCATAGGTGGATCATTGAACCAATCCAGTAGGGTAATTTTTGCATTCTCATTTATTAAAAGTCAAAGGANTTGCCATTCTATGATTCTATGATTCTATGAAATAAGGACATTTGAAAAGTCTAAGGGACATGAAATTACAATTAGCACAAAATTAAGATGAAAGTGATTTTGGTAACAGAGAAGATAGAGCAGAATTTCTTAGAGTGGACACTCAACTACTTTGGTTTCTATGAGGGCAGAAATATAATATATAAGGGCAGAGTAAATAGAAATACATAAATGCAAAGAAAAAATACAATAAGATTTTGAGATGAAAAAGACTTGCAATGGAGCAGAGAAGAGAGAAATGTGAAATACCACTGTTGAGAATAGAAATCAACAATATATTAGGAATGAGTGTAGACACAGTATCACAGTATCACC
>WBNM01011609.1:0-19544 GCA_013399055.1 Ramphastos sulfuratus | reverse complement strand
TGGACCCGCTCCAACACTTACATCTTACATGTAAGATGTTGTCATCTTACATGTAAGAGGCACCACACAATTGAGCAGCTTGCTTGGGAGAATACCTGAAACCTGCTGCCTCCAAGAACAGATTTGTCTCTTCTTATTCCCACACTGCTTGCTGGCCAATGAGCTGTTCTCATCCAGCAGTCCTCTGAGCTGAGGCCTGGAGCATCCCAATCAGGAGCAAAAGTCCAGTAAAATAACTTTCAGATGCAATGTTGCAGCACAGCTTCTCAGGGAAAGCAGCTGCCTTTGGTAGCTGTGAGACTTAGGATTGGGAGCTCAAGACCTCTTAAAATCAGAATGTCTGCTATTATATAACCTTCTGTGCTGAAGTACAGATTACTCAGGCTTGGGATCCCCAAGTCAGCTGTGGAACAACTCTGATGCACTCTAACACTGATAAACACTGTAACAGGGAGAAAGAAAAATACATTTGCTACATATCCTTTGCTGCTTTTCTGAATCTGGACAGCTCATTCTGCTTTCCTGTTCCTCATGGGCTCAACAATTACTTGGGGCCATTTCTCCCTCTTGTTATTTGCAGGTTTATTTATTTTTTTCTAACCTGTTGGTTATCCACAGTTACATCTGACTCACCCATCAGGATTCGTTTTTCTGTTTTATTTCTCTGACAGCTTCTCTCCCTCCACCTTTTTTCACTGCATGGTTTCCTTGTCTCCTCCTTGCTCTGCTTTTTTATCTTTTCAGCTTTTCTCTGGGCTGTGCACCTTGTTCATCCTCCTTGCCTTCACCCTGGGTGTCTCCTCTTACATCCTGTGCCTTCAACCTTTCTCCTGAGAAGGGATGAACTGTGGTGATGGAAGGTCCCTTACACAACCTCTTAGTTACTCAGATGCCTGCCAGGGTCTCTACAAGTGCCCCTGGCAAAGCTTGAGGAGGTAACTGGAGCAGGGGGAAGCCTGTATGAGCAGACAACTAGAGGACAGCTAACACCTGTAGTCATGTGGTAGTGGAGTGTTGCAAGCACTGTAAATTGTGAGAACACCCTCTGAACCCTAGCTAAACCATTTTGTACTCACAAACTTTGTGTGCATCAGCTGAAAGTGGGTTGCATGAAGTATTTAGTAAAATGCTCTGAATGAAACAAACTTGGATAATTAGCAAATAAACTTTCCCACCAGCTTTCCAACAACCCACTTCATTTCCCTCCAGTGGTTTCCAAGGTCCACTGCAAAAGTAGTCATTGAACCAGCTCTTGATAAGCTCTTTTCTCTGAAAATGGTCTGCCTATTCATGTATTGCTCTCACCTTTTCCTCTGTCTTTTCTCTCATCCCTGGTCATTGCCTTTCCTGTAGTACAGGCTGCTGGTTTGGGTGCTGTTTGCAGGACTGCATGGAGCCACCTGTTAGATCAGGTAGTATATTGAGCCACCTGTTAGATCAGATGAGTATATTGCCTTTTCTGGGCTACCTAATTTCTCTCTCTTTCCCCTTAACATGTGTTAGCCTAGTGTGCTGGTTTGAGGCTAATTGGAATATTTCAATTAGAGAAATTAGATTATTGGCTGTGAAAAGAAAAATAAGGTGATGTCTAAATTACCCATTCATTCTGCTGGGACATATAAAAGCAAGGACACAAACAAAGATAAGAGAGTCTCTGCCTGAGTATTGCTGTAGTAATTCTTCTGCCTGACCCTGCACATTTCCAACTAATCATTCTGCTTTTAACACCCCTTGCTGCCCTTTCCAGATCATCCTGCTCATAAGAGAGATTCTGAGATAAGGGAGAGAGTGGAAAAAAGGGTGGTGGGGTGGTTGGGAGCCCCTCCTGGGCACTCTGAGTGCTGTATTACTTCTAACTTGCATATTACTGTATTTAGTTGTAAATATCTGTAATATATTGCATATATATGCCTCTAAATTGTGCTAAGCTGTGAATGTAAAGCTTCATTCTTTAACTTCCAGCTGGCTGAATTTAGTCTGGGTGAATCCTTGTGTGTGTGGGCCAGATGATGCCCAGAACCACTACACCTAGAAGACTGTTTCTTGTAAGTGTACTCAATCATTGACAGTTATCTCAGGTATAGAACTCTTGTGTTCCAACCTCGTCTCCACATCCACCTCTGCAGCTTCTTTCAGGCTATTCCAATGGCTGGCTGCTTCTTCCTCTTCCCTAAAAACTCTCCATTTCAAATGTGTGTGTGTGACAGCTTCAATAACCTGCTAATAAAAATAATTAATGGCCTCCCCCAACCTANTCCCTTCCAACCTTACCTTTCTATGATTCTATGATTCTAAATCTTGGAAACAACCAGACTAACCATTTGCTGGTTTTCTTCCTGTATTTCACAGAATGACAGAGTTAAGCAGGTTGAAAAAGACTCCTGAGATCACTGAGTCCAACATATCACCTAACACCTCCTCATCAACTAAACCATGGCACTACACTGTCCATTCTTATCTAATCCACAGCATGGCTTATTTCTGTGTATTTTTGTGTAGTACAAATGTGAGTGGGAGTCCTGATAATATGTACATGAGATTTGGAGAATGCCTGAGTATGAATATTGCCTTGCAACTGAACTGTATCCAGAGAGAGACGGCTGTGAGGCTGATCTTCTGCTCCCCCAGCTAGTGTGCATATGCAAAGCACCAGACTGAAGGAGCATCCATATTACTGCTTGCTCAAAGCAGTAGACACTCTGTCATACATAATACAGAGACATCATTACTAATATAAAACACTGCTGGGGAGAAGGGACACATGGGTGGGCCAAGATGGCAGATGGCTTTTAGTGGCATGCTGCTTTCAGTTCTTCCACCTTTGTAATTTGTGTAATTTAAAGCCTCTAGTTACTGTTTTTAGTCTGCTGTCCACAGGCCCTAGTGGGAGTTTTTGTTGTTGTGCAAGAATGCAGTGTATTTTTAGTGAGGGCCACAGCCAATAGTATGTGCTATGCTCTTCTGGTGACTGGTATTACGAAGGCAGGCTAGTCAAGAATAGCTTTTACAATCAGATGGTTTGCTGAAGAATTGATGAAAATAGCACTTGTCTTGGCCATATAACCTCTGCTTTGCTGTGCTGCAGGATTTTGCAGTTGCTCTGCAAGGCACTGGTACTGAGGCAGAAAGCATTTTGGTTACTAAAGAGTGAAGATGGTAATAAAATATGCCTTGAAGAGAGATGGGTTGTAAATAGGGATAGGGATGAGTGAAAGCATCTTCCCTGATTTGTGTAGTGGTGNGCTCCTTCCTGTGCTTTAGGAATGGTATTTAGGAAATCTGAGGTTACTTCTGGCCCTGTTGTGTGGCCCAAAGTCACTCAGGAGGTTCCTTTAGCCTCAACCTCACAACAGTAAAACGAAAATAACATTTTGCCATTTGAAAAGGCACTGAGTCATTCTCCATCCCCTCATTCTCTGGGAGCTCTAATGCTCTCTGGAACCCACTGCAGGTGAGAGAAGCAGGAAATAGTTGACATTTTATAAGGCAGCCTTTTGTGGATGCTTCTGAACTAAAAAGAAGCCCGAGATACAAAGCCTGAAATTTGGATCTCTTTCTGTCTTTCCTCCTTTTTACAACTTCTCTGCTTTTTCCTGCTGCTTCACTTCCATGTCTGGGGTTTTTTTTTTTTTTTTTTACTTTAGTCATCCCCTCTCTAATTAAAGCAGGTAAACCCAGCTCAGCTAAGGAAACCTCTATTGTACTGCAGCATGGTTTTTAACTTCACAGAGTGCACATTTTCACGGCAGTTTTAATGCCAAACGAGATCTGCATATGTAGAAATATGCCTGCATCTATTCCCATGTGTGATACTCCTTTATATTGAACAGCCAATGTACAAGCAAGCAGTCTTGCCAAGGACTCTTGTTGCAGTTCTGTAATAACAAGAACTCCAGTTCAGACTCAGAGATGCATTTTTTAAATGCCTTTGCATACGTTTATTGGTTCTTTTGAGCTTAGAAGAGTATTCAACTTGGAGTAACAGATTAAGTCCTGAAATTATTTTAGGAATTTCCTAGGCATACTTTTGAATTTATTTATTTTTTTTCCTTCAGATTTCTACTTCCTGTATTTTTATTCATTTCCCTGTACTCTGAACATACATTATAAGTGGATTTTTTAAATCAGAATTTGAGTGAGCACGAAGCATTAATGTAATAGACCATTTCCAACTCTATTTTCAGGAGCTGTTTTCATTCACAATGCATACAGTAGCTATAAAAAGACATATTATATTTTCAAGGTCTGTCACATTATTTACAATGTGAGAACATAAAACCTTTCTGATGTTTCCTGATAAACAGTCAGACCCAGTAGCACAGTTGTACAACAGGTTAGGTACATCAGGTACATAACCAGCTTCAGGTAGTGTAAAGAAGCCAAGGGTATAGGAACAAACTCTTTCTAGAGGACAAGAGTGTACTCTGATACCTCCAGTTTCCAGTGCTGGAGAATGTGGGTTAACACAAACATTTCTGGTATTTTGTGGCCTAGCACTTCTGCCTTCCAGGCAGTCAGTCATCTAAGCAAAATTTCCACATGGGTGGCTGCTGAAAAACACAATGCCCCTTACCCTAGGGTGAATCCTAGTTTGTTTTTTTTTTAAGTCAATGACAAAACTGCCTTTGACTTCAATGGGGTCATAACTGGTGAGGTTTGATTTCCATTTGAGCTTAGGATGGGAGGTATCTTTCAAGAAAACAACTCAGATTTCTACTCAGGGGATGGAAGAGCTCCATGGATTTGCAGATATTTAACCTTTCTGGCAAAAAAGTGCTTATTGTCCACTGAATCTAGATGTGCCAATAAAAGCAACTTACTGCCCTCCTTCTCAGAGGCTTAAGGGAAAATTGGCCAGGTTAGTTTATGCAACTAGAAACTGTGGTTTCAGCTGGGGTATTTGACTTGGAGTGCAGTGGGGAACGCTCATATGTGCTGTGTAGCCCACAGATTAAGATAAACCAAAACCCAGAAAGTGCAGAGTTGGCTGTGAATGTCAAACATTGGGTGAAGGAAAGGACATGTGCCCATAGCTCAGGTCATTAGAAGAGTGCCACAGGAAGCCTCATGGCTTCTGCCTGTCTATGATTTGGTCAAAGAGTGCTGCCTGCTAGAGCTGTGTGTGCATGGATCTACAACACTCTAATTACTCTCGGGAAGAACCTTACAAGGACAGAATGCACTGTGGGATTGACAGCTTGCCTGAAACAAATCTTTTTCCAAAAGCTAAATGAAAAACTTTGATCTCCAGGTCTTAAACTCAGGAAGGCTGGGGAGGGACTGTTGACGAGGTCTTGTAATGACAGGATGAGGAGGAATGGGTTTAAACTGGCAGAGGGGAGATTGAAACTGGATGTTAGGAGGAAGTTGTGTGGAGTGAGAATGGTGAGACACTGGCACAGGTTGCCCAGGGAGGTTGTGGCTGCTCCCTCCCTGGAGGTGTTCAAGGCCAGGTTGGAGGAGGCCTTGAGTGAGCTGCACTAGTGGGACGTGTTCAAGGCCAGGTTGGAGGAGGCCTTGAGTGACCTGTACTAGTGGGAGGTGTCCCTGCCTATGCCAGGGGTTTGGAACTGGATGATCTTTGAGGTCCCTTCCAACCTAAACCATTCTAGGATTCTATGATTTTCAGCATCAACCTCTGTTATCACAATGGAATTATTGGGGTGAGAGTAAGTTCACACCTCTGGCTGCCTTTGTCTCCAATGGTCATTGATATCAGAAGCCATCCTGCATCTGCTGTGAAAATAAATGGTGTCATCATTGCATTAGGCATTTTTAAGGTCTCTAAATAGATATTTTTCCCTAGTAGATTGAATTAAAGCTTAAATTCTAAACAGTCCATTGCACTGATGGAAAAACTCTGTGCATCTGAAACTTTATCTATTATTTTCTATTATATAACTCATCTAATAAAGGTAGATTTCTCCCTACAAATTTCTCAGTTCTCTCTAATGTTCTTAGACTCTCACAGATACAACTGTACATTTCATGGGGCTTTTTTTAAGTAATATACTCCTCCCACTTAAAATAAAACCTAAATAAATAATAGAAAATCAGCTACTCTTCTTGTGCTAGGACCAGATTCTGAGCTTGTTGTTTGGTACACACAGAATTGCAGAACAGCTACATCAGAGTAAAACAGGAGAATCCTGTGTTCTCAACTAAACTTGACCCAGTAAAGCCAGTAAATGTTGGAAATCCTATAAACAGCAAGGGTAGGTGAAAGAGTTAGTTTTAACTTTCTGATGTTAATTGGGAGATACCTTGATGTTAATTGGGAGATACCTTTCATATTTAGCGATGGCAACTCACACCATGAAATGCTATGGGAAAAGGCACAGCTCCTTGCTGGGATCCATCATTTCCACTGCAGAGAGTAGAAAGCTGAGGTTGAAAAGCAAAATGTATTATGTGAAATTGAGGTACTTCCATTAGTGAGTTTGCACCACCATAGATCTTTGAGTTTAGGAGTCATTTTTCTTTTAAATACTCATCTGGCTTTAAATATACCCAGACATATTCTCTGATTTCCTCATCTGCATCCAGTCACAAGAACTGGGGCAAAATCTGGCTCTAGATAGAGATATTCAAGAAATCGTTGGATCTCTGTCTCTGCTGTGTAAAGTTTCTGCAGTGAGGAGAGAGTTGTACAAGACTGAACTCCCATGGTCTCTCGATCACATCTGTCACCTTGTGCATCAGATTATTTCTGCCAAGCTGGTTACATTTTTTTCCAAGCAAACCCTAACTATCAGGGAGGTCTAACACACTGTTCCTTTACCATCAGCTTTGTTTTCAAACATACAATGGTTTGGCGTAACTCCAGTCACCACCAGGTGATTTTTGGCCCTTGCCCTTTTTATTATCTGGTATCTCTTAGGGAACCACAGATGAAACCAATAGAAAAGGAGAGAAAAAGAAAAAGCAGGGGAAAAAAGAAAGAGCTTCTCCTTTGCTTTCCTGGTAATATGACATCTTGCCCTCCTGCATTATATATTTTTGTCCAGCTGATGCTTTGTCCTAGTGGAACCGTGGTTCCAGTATTAGCTCCAAATGGTAGGCAGGCATTTTCATTAAAAACAATTACTATTTCCAAACAGGAGCTGGGTCCTCAGTTCCAGCCATTCTTGCTGTAAAACGTTCAGCTGAGAAGAGCAGATTGTTCCTGCTGAAAATGAATGGAATCTGGCAGGAAAACCTCGTGTTTTTCCAATCCTAGTTTTTTTACAAAGAAAACACTGGGATCTTGTTGAAAAATTGCAATTGTTTTGGTGGGCACATTATTTTTCTCAGCTGAACCATTTCCAGCTACAGGAGACAAGTTCTGTGCAGTTGCTGGGGAGGAAATATATATGTATATATTTACACACACACACATTTTTTGTATATAATTGCTATGTAAAAGCTTATTAATTAAAAGCATTTATGCAAACTGATTTTTAAAAAATAGCTTCCACATTCTGAACCTTCAAAAGAAAGTCAATGAGTAAAATACTATATCATAGTAACACTTAGACTCCTTTTTAATACTGAAAGGAAGAGGCCAGAGTGACTAAACTATCTCACTAACTTAAAAACATTGTCAGGCTGAATTATTCTGATAAAAATATCAAAGGGGAGAAAAGAGAAAACACTATTACATTCCTGAAAGCAATAAGCCACAGAGGTCTCCATATTCATCACCTGTATGGATGCTGCCATTTGGTAAGAAGTGATTTTGTTTACTCCAGACAGAAACAGCTAACAGGTCAGGCTGACCTTGCTTCCATATGAGGGTGGAAACACCTCCTCCTTTTTTCCCTTCCACATGAAGCATTCATTCCAGACAGTGAGTGAGGTGAGATGGTGGTGTGCCTTGTGCCAGCTGCACCTTCAGACCTTAAGGCTATCCCCCAGAAAAATTTCAGCCCCCATATTAGCAAAAATGCATTATAATATCCAAGCCAACCTCCTTTGTCAGGTCCTTTGCACGAACAAATGGGCAGCATACAGACACTTTAACTGTGGCATCTCTCTCATGGCTTTCAAGACAATTCAACTGCCTTGATCTGCACCTAACAACTCAACCTAGAACTGGGCAGAAAAGGGACAGCAATAAAATTTTCTCTACCAAAAATATGCAACAGCCTACTAAAGTAGCATGAAAGCTGAGTACCTCAAGGATGTGCTGTCTAACTCTCCTGATGTACTTCAATCTCAGCTGCCAAATGTAACAGGTAATAGAAAACTACCTTGAATTTCCTGGGCCTGAGAAGTTGAGTCCCCAGTGAAGCCAACTCTAAGCCACTGATTGCTTTTTGCTAGCCTTTTGGGTTGCCTTTTGACCTAATGCAAATAAGTGACACAGGAAATTATAAAGACAGTGTTACAGAAATTGCTCCTTTCAAGAGTGATCATCTGATATAAAAAGAAAAAATGAGAAGCATTCATCCTTTCTGCTGTTGCCCAGTTAATAGTTTCTTCTCTCTCTTTCAGCTGCTCTTGCCCAGTAATAAAATTAGGTAAGTTTAAAGCCAAAAAGGACCACAGAGATCTGCTGGCCCAGCTCCTTTCAGCCAGGTGGATCAGCTATATCTAGACTTTCTCTGATAGATAGCTGTTCAAATTGGACTTAAAAACCTTCACAGAAGAGTCCAAAACATCCTTGGTGAGCTTACTGTTTCAATTGTTTGTCCTGGAAATCAGCCTGCAGATCTACCCACTCAGCACAAAAGCTGTGCAGCACAGCATCGCTTCACCCTCCCTGCAGTCTTCTGGCCTCAGCACACTACTCCACCTAAGCCCTAAGATTAGCCCTGGCACACAGAGGTGAGCACAGTCACACTGTAGGGCTGTGGTTGTGGAAGATACATGTCGTGGCTTGCCCAGGTGTGATCCCATGGTCCCCCTCCCTCTGCTGGAGGGGGAAGCAGAGCGCAAGGAGAAGACAAAAGGCTTGGAAAAGAGAAAACAGGGAAGAGGCCAAAGTGACTAAACTATCTCACTAACTTAAAAACATTGTCAGGCTGAATTATTCTGATAAAAATATCAAAGGAGAGAAAAGAGAAAACACTATTACATTCCTGAAAGCAATAAGCCACAGAGGTCTCCATATTCATCACCTGTATGGATGCTGCCATTTGGTAAGAAGTGATTTTGTTTACTCCAGACAGAAACAGGACTTTGTTAACAGGACTTTGGGAGTCCAAGACTTGCCCAGACTTGTTCCTCCCAAATAAGGGAAAGCAAGCTCCTGACTTCACCTAACATGGTCAGGTTTGGTAAAGTGCCATTCTGACTGGTGAATCTCTGTGGCCAAAGGAGCCATTACATTTGGGCTAACAATAAAATAGGCTTTTGCCACGTGCCTGCTGCTGCTTTTGCTTTTGCCTCTGTTTTTGCCTGCTCTGCCCTGCCACATCATGCTCTGCTTTGCCTGCAATGACTTTCAAGACACCGACAGAACTTCCTTCATGTGTTTGGGTAGTGTCTGGTCCTATTTTGTGAGTAAATATTCAAAGCCTCTCTGTAGGAAATTCTGTAACTGGATTCTATTGTGCCTTCTGCCCAAGCAGAGAAAGGAGCCTCTCAGGTCCCCTAGGGGGCAAGTGGTATAATTGAAACTAAGAACCTCTTTCCAGTTTTAAATTTAATGTTTGTATTTGTTAGCTGTTTCCTAAGTGTTTTAGGTTGCCTCTTCCCTGTATGTATAAGTATCCAAACTATACATTTCAAACATTGTAAATAAGTTTTCTGTGGAGATTTAATGTTAGTAAGCATTTTTCGTAGTTATTAACAATCTTTGCCTGGATATCAAGATTAACATTGATTATTAATTTTCCGTAGTTGGTAACATCATCCCAACCCCAAAATCCCATTCCTTACCAGCACACAGCCACAATTTCTTTGCTTTAATAGGATACTAGTGGGTGGTGTCCCTGCCTATGGCAGGGGGTTGGAACTAGATGATCCTTGAGATCCCTTCCAACCTTACCATTCTATGATTCTATGATATGGGCATCACAATCAGAATTTGAATGGCACAAAGTACATTGAGCAAGTTCACTCTTCTTTTCATATCTTAATGTAATTTAAAATCAGACACTAAATAAGGTGTCTGCAAGCTCCCCACAAGGATCTAGCTGTTCACTCTCTGTTGTGTTTGCTTTGAAGTCAAAAGAAAAAAAAAAAAATCTGTTTGCCAACTTATAATGAAAAAAAGAAATGCCAGAAGAACCTTGCAAACAAACAAGATGCAAAGGAAATGCTGGCACCTACGTGGCACAGCCTGTGAATTACAGAGTTATGGAATCATTTTGAAAGTGAGTTGTGTGATACAGGAATGTTAAAAAAATTATTTCTGTAAACAAGAGAGGTTTCTTCCACAGACAAGGAGGTAGAGATTAGAGGTATCAATTGCTGCTTATGGTCAGCCGTCAAGGACTGTTTGCTTTGTACATCGGTATGCAGTATATGACAAAAGAGGACATAGAATCATAGCATGGTAAGGTTGGAAGGGACCTCAAAGATCATCCAGTTCCAACCCCCTACCATAGGCAGGGACACCTCCCACTAGTACAGGTCACTCAAGCCCTTGTCCAACCTGGCCTTGAACACCTCCAGGGAGGGAGCAGCCACAACCTCCCTGGGCGACCTGTGCCAGTGCCTCACCACCCTCACTGCAAACAACTTCTTCCTCACATCCAGTTTCCATCTCCTCTCTGCCAGTTTAAACCCATTGCCCCTAGTCCTGGCATTACAAGACCTTGTCAATAGTCCCTCCTCAGCCTTCCTGTAGGCCCCCTTCAGATACTGGAAGGCTACTCTAAGGTCTCCTGGAAGCCTTCTCTTCTCCAGGCTGCAGAGCCTCAACTCTCTCAGCCTGTCCTCATAACAGAGCTGCTGCAACCCTCTGATCATCTTTGTGGCCTCCTCTGGACCCACTCCAACAGTTCCATGTCCTTCCTGTGCTGGAGGCTCCAGAACTGTACACAGTACTCCAGATGGAGTCTGAGAGCAGAGTAAAGGGGCAGAATNTTTATGCTTAGCTGCTGCTTTCTGCTCACTTAGGATGAGCTGAAGTACTTGACTGAACTGGAAGCTCCTGGGGGAGTAGTATTGTGCTGCCATGGAATTGTTGTGTTTGGACAAGCCCTCTGAGAGCATCCACAGCCTCCATGGGCAACCTGTTCCAGTGTCTCACCACCCTCACTGTAAAGAACTTCTTCCTAACATCTAGTCTACATCTCCCCTCTTCCAGTTTAAACCCATTACCCCTCATCCTGTCATTACAAGACCTTGTCCCTTCCCAGCCTTCCTGTAGCCCCCTTCAGATACTGGAAGGCTACTATAAGGTATCCTGGAAGCCTTCTCTTCTCTAGGCTGAAGAGCCCCAACTCTCTGTCTGTCCTCACAGCAGAGCTGCTCCAGCCCTCATCACCCCAGACCCCCAGGTCCTGTTCCTCAGGGCTGCTCTGAGCCATTCACCACCCAGTCTGGAGTTGTGCTTGGGACTGCAAACAATTCAGATCACTGAGTGAATCTACCAGACTCTTCATAAACATCTCAGTTTATCCCATGTTTTAAGAAGTCTGAAAAAATGCCTCTTAACCTGTAGCTGTGACAGAAACCTGTCCCACTAACAAATCTTTTACCTGCAAATCTTCAGTTTGCCTTCCAGTATGTTCAGTGTGGCTTGGAATAGCAGAGCAGGAAATACAGGTTGTAGCCAAATGTCCAAATTTCACACTGCAAAGTGTCAGTCTGGTCTTGTACATACACACAGTTCCTCCACACTTGGGATATTCCAGGGGGCATAGGATAGCCAGCTTGGATGGTTGCAACCCAGGCTTCAGCTGCATGGTGGAGATCTGAGTGGATGCATTCTAGGTTGCCAATTTTTGTTTAGCAGTCGACCATCTTTTAGCCATTGCAATTAAAATCTGTTGGCAAAGTAGGTAGTGATAACAATTTTGCAAAGGTTGCTGCTTGGTAATAAAGACTTAGGGATACTTAGAGGCAAATCCTTAAGCTAGAAAGACAAACTGATGTCTTGGTACTGTAAAAAGAAGCCAGAAACCCTTTGAAGTTTAGTAGCAACACAGGAGGATTATGTGAATAACTATCACAGAATTAACCAGGTTAGAAAAGACCTTGGAGATTGAGTCCAACCCAAACTATAGATACACTGAAGCATTTGTGACTGCACTGTCATGGGGACTTACAGAACAAACTTCATTACATTTGCTTATCTACAGAAATCTTCTCCCTGAAATCTTTAGTTGAAGCTACTGAGGAGCTGTGTGAGGAGTGGAAGTGGAGTTCTGTGGAGGCAGGAAGGGCTGTAATGAAGAGCACATGGCCTCAGAGAGAAACCTGCTTTTACTTTGATTCAGAAGGAAGACTTTCCATCCTAGATTGCATCTTCAGCCCTGTAGAAATGTCACCAAACAATTTTTTTTGCTGCAAAACCTGGGTCCAGATAGGATGTGGCATTACAGAGCACACATTTGGGTTCAGATGCTTGGGTTAGATCCTGAAGTTTGAGTACCTGAACACTACAAGACTGCAAACTTGTAGGTCATCTTGTGGTCAAGCAGATAACAATTTTCTTTCTCTTTTGATAATGATGTTGTTTGGGAAAAGAGTTGTTCTGCTGCACATACCCAGGTCTGTCAATCAAGGAGGGTGAAGAATTGCTTTTCTAATGTTTTCCTCTATGTTTTGTTAATAAACCCTAGTTTATTAGTAATTTCCTGTTTTGCTCTAGAAAAAAGGAAAAAAAAAAAAACCCAACAAAAAGAATCTATTAAAAGCCTCTCCATTAACTTCTAAATGGAAATTAGGAAGATGGTAAAGTGTGCAATTGCTTCTTTGAGTTGGAGGAATTAGATCTGACACTATTTTCTTGTTTGTGGGCTTGCTGGAAATGGGTATTTCTCCACTGAGTGCTTAGAGATCTGACATAGCTGAGCATGTTCAGATCCATTAATAATAATAGCTTTGAGTATGGAGCAATTTTGTTATGTTAAATGGAGTAATCTTGTGTTTCAAAAGCTTGTAGTAGATTTTGAGGCAAATAATGGTGCAAAATGACAAGGTTTTATGCATCATTTTTGTTCACGGTCTTTGAGTTGCATTTGCTTCTGACATCCTCACACTAGTTTTGAGCATTTACTGCTGCATCATTTAGTTCTGCTTTGATTCTTCTCTTCCATGAACACTGCAAGATCCAAGCAGAAGAGCTTTAATTAAGGGGGAGCCTGGGGAGGCTTTCCAGGCCCAAGCTATTTCTTTGAAAATGACGTAAGTCAGCATCTTTGTGCCACTGTCAGTGCTAACCCAGGAAAATGTGGCTCCCCATGTTTCAGACTCTGCTAGGCATGTCACATATGGAAGAATTGCAAGAGCAACAAGTGTGCTGACACTCTTACATCCTTCCAAAGCTGACCACACTGAAGCAAAGGAGGGAAATATGTATTGGGGAGTAATGTATGATACTGCAATGTGGAATGTAGTAGAGTAGACAAGCTTTCTCTTTCTGGGGCTAAAGCTATTTCCCTCATGATGTGAAGTTTTGACTACATCCTGACTACAACTTTGGGCATCACCTCTTCCTCACTGTCCTTGTTTCCATGCAGGGAAGATGCATGGGTGTACACCACCAACCCTCTCACTCAGCTCACTGCACTCCCCATCTGCTTCAGCAGATATTGTGACATTATATCCCTGAAGAGAGGCAATATCTGCACTGAACCTGAATATGGCTCTCTGGTTTTGATAACAGAGTTTCTGTGGGCTATACACATAAAGGGCTTTCAAAGAAAGATTGGCTTAGATAAAATGAACTAATTATTTCTTTGTGGTTTGGAATGCAGCTCGTTCAAATAAGAAAGAGATCTGCACTGTTACCTGTGAAATGTGAAAGGGACCCAAGTGCTTCACACTTGGACCTTTGCAAATTTAACACTAAATAATAAAAAGTAAACTTTAAAAACAAACTATCAGATAGTTTTAAATTGGTTTCTACAGTTATTTTCACTCCTAANTCTTCCTCTAGTGACTTAGATTCTCTTGCTGAGATCAGATTGTGGTTTTCTTTAAACAGAATAGAAGAGATAAAGCAAACCAACACCCTGAACTCATCCTTATTAGCACACTACACCAAAATATTTCCATGTTAGGTCATTTAACTTGCAAGAGATGACATGGAACTTGTGTGAGGTAGTATGAGAGGAAAGACCAAGTGGGAATCAGGGAGCCCAAGAACTCTACTCTCAAAATGTGAACTCTGAAGTATCAATCTAGTGGGAGGTGTCCCTGCCTATGGCAGGAGGTTGGAACTAGATGATCTTTGAGGTCCCCTCCAACCTAAAGCATTCTATGATCCTAATCCAGCTCCTTGCCCATCTTGGTCTTCCTGTTTCATTTATGGTTCTTAATGACAATGCAGCCTACTGCTCCTCTTGCCTATGGGCAGCACCCAATAATTCTGACTGTTGAAGGCACATGTGTTGGAATATAATATTCATTTCTCTGTAGGCTTACCTTGATCATTATGGGTCAACATGCTTCTCAAATGCATTTAAGTTTAAAATGTACACAGAAAAGAAGCAATTAAGAAAATGTAGACAAATCTTCCCATTCCTTTAGTACTATGCTGAAGCAATATACTTCAACAGAGCTACAAAACAGTTGGGAGAGCATGGTCTGCTAGACAGCTGAGCAGGAGGGTTGCCTTCCAATCCATTACAACTGCTGGAGTACTAAGTGGCATCATCATGAATGTCCTACAAAGGGCACATTCATGTGTACTCTTTACTGTACATTCTATGTCCTGCAGCTTTCTTACAACTGTGCTCTGAAGTCAGTCAACCCTTCTTTAAAGTATTTGGCCTTTGGCAAGTGCAAAGTTGTATGGCAGGTGAGGGGTTAATGACAAGCATGCAGCTGCTAATACTTAACTTCTGAGGCAATATGGTCTTCGGGTGTAATTTATCCAGGCAGGCTCTGACATGAGATGTGACATTTACCATCAAACACAGCTAGGGCTATTGGACATTGTCTTAGGGCTATCAAGTGCTCCTGTTGGCCTTCCTTTTTTGCCTGCTGCATAGTTTTTCATTAACCAGTTGGAGTCTCTGTTTCTGTGTCTATTTCTTGTAGACATCTGTCTATATACTGGTGACTCTGAGCTACTTGGACTACAACTACCTGAAAGGAGGTTGTAGCCACGTGGAGTTGGTCTCTTTTCCCAGCAACCAGCAACAGGACAAGGGGACACAGTCTCAAGCTGTGCCAGGGGAGGTCTAGGCTGGATGTTAGGAGGAAGTTGTTGCCAGAGAGAGTGATTGGCATTGGAATGGGCTGCCCAGGGAGGGGGGGGAGTTGCCGTCCCTGGAGGGGTTGAAGCAAAGCCTGGATGGGGCACTTAGTGCCATGGTCTGGTTGATTGGCGAGGGCTGGGTGCTAGGTTGGGCTGGATGAGCGTGGAGGTCTCCTCCAACCTGATTGATTCTATGACTGTTGAAGGCCGTTGTTACTCGATGACTTGCCAAAATATATTGAACTATATTTCCACAATTTGAGGTGGACTGAAGAGAATTAATTGAGAGGTTATGTCAGCACCCAAATATGTAGAAGCCAGACTACTAATTGTAATGGACAACAAAACATGCTTGTTTTCTTGCAAGGGTTACCTCCACAGGGCCAGCAAAGGGACCTTGGACCAAAACCAGTACAAGCCTGTGCCTGTGCTATGGGTTGTGTTGGACAGGTGTGTCTGTGTTAGCCTTAGGTCTAGCTGGTTCAGATGAAAATTCTGGGAAAGAAGGGTCCCACTGAAGGTGCCAGAACCCTGACTGCCTTTTCTGGCTTATGTTGAATACTGGACAGTACATGCAACTAGAGCTCTCTCACTAAAAGTCAGGTTCTGCAGTCACATCCCTGCCCACAATGCAGATATATCATTCCTTGGACCAATATCTGGCCTGTTGAGTTCCTCTCTCTGTTACTCTGTGAGGATGAATCCACAAGGGCTCTGACTTTCATGTTTGTCACACAGATGAAGAATTTTTTAAAAAGTAAAAATTAATTAGAATAAAGAGAAGCAAGGTAATTACACTCATCTTCACAATACTCAGTTCAGCTCCATCCAGATCTCTAAATTAAGGTCAGTCCAATAGCTCAGTGAACAAAATAGAAGTGGATGCCATTAAAACCTGATACCAGCTTTTGGTGCTCACTGAAATCAGCTCTCCTTTAGCTTGATACTTTTAAATTTTTTTTTCTTTTACTTGCAAGGCTTGAAACTGAAAATTTCTCCAGATAATATATAAAATATGACTACTGTCTGGATTTGAATGGCACCAGTGCTAGTTTCTGTTGATTTTTCAACACAAGCTTGCTATTGCTACATAATTCTTGAAGGGAATATTCCCACTTTTGCAAAGAATTTCTTTAGTTTTCTTAGGGCCTGGGAAGTTATGGATGGGTTGTGGAGCCATAGGTGGTTTAGCTTTCCTGTGAGCCTGAAATTTGCTGGACTGTATGAAGGTTACTCATTGAGGCAAGTGACTGGAAGAGTGATCTCTGTTCAGTTATTGATCTGTACATTACTTTAGCTGCCATCTTTGAAGGTGCTCTCAGCAGAGAGGTACAAGGGCTAAACAGACCTTGCAGCAGAGCATCCTTTTTCTGCATTGAAATTTCCTACTGTTTCTAAACAAGTCCAATCACAGCTCTCCAAAGTTCAAGTGATGAAAAAGCAAAACGATGCCATCCAACCAGAAAAGAAAAAATAATAGAAGACATAATAATAAAGATGTTGGCAGTGATGAATGCCTTGCCTACACTTCTTATGGTATTAATTGCAACAGGAGGTTTTTAGGAAAATCATAGAATAATAGAATGTTAAGGTTGGAAGAGACCTCAAGGATCATCTAGTTCCAACCCCCTGCCATAGGCAGGGACACCTCCCACTAGTACAGGTCACTCAAGGCCTCATCCAACCTGGTCTTGAACACCTCCAGGGAGGGAGCAGCCACACCCTCCCTGGGCAACCTGTGCCAGTGCCTCACCACCCTCACTGAAAACAACTTCCTCCTAACCCCCACTTTCAATCTCCCCTCTGCCAGTTTAAACCCATTCCTTCTCATCCTGTCATTGCAAGACCTTGTCAATAGTCCCTCCACAGCCTTCCTGTAGCCCCCTTCAGATACTGGAAGGCTACTCTAAGGTCTCCTGGAAGCCTTCTCTTCTCCAGGCTGCAGAGCCCCAACTCTCTCAGCCTGTCCTCATAAGCAGAGCTGCTGCAGCCCTCTGAGCATCTTGGTGGCCTCCTCTGGACCCACTCCAACGGTTCCATGTCCTTACTGTGCTGGGGGGTCCAGAACTGCACACAGGACTCAATCTCAGTGATAGGGAGGTGTAAATACTGGTTCCTGTGGCTCAGGACTGAGGTGTGGTTCTGCAGGACAATTTCAGACATTTGTTCCTGCATAAATCCCTTTAGATATATCAAATTGTTATTTTCTTTGGTCTGAGACCATTTGTGAGTGCAGCATTAATTTATAAATGGCTATTTACTTAGTGATGTGGCCCCCATCTTCCTACTGATGTGTCACTGAGCTTCCAGTCTTCTCTAGCTGCCATGTTCTAGGTGTCTCTTTGCCAACAGGCTATATCTTGTAGCATGAGCAGGGCTCTGGCTGTCACTGTAAGATCTAAATGAGAGAGAGTGAGACTTAAGGGAAGAAAGCACATAATCAGGTAGTAGCAGCTTCAGTCATTAGCAAATAGTAAAGAGAGAGAAATATAAAATAGTAGATGGTATGTGGGGTCTTTTACTTCAAAATTTTCTCAGTTTTGGGAGCTGTTGCAATGTGAAAATTGAGGCATTAGAAGCCCTGGCTGAGGTAAAAGATTTGAGCTAAACAGAACATGGCAGCCTGGCTGAGCCTCAGGTGCTGCTGAGCAGACGATGTCAACAAGTCTGAGGACTTCTCTGTAGTGAGGAAGCTCCTTGCCCCTGCAGCTGCTGATCCTACTCCTCTTGGTGCTCTTCAGGGCTGGTCTCAGTGATGTGATACTGAAGTCTGTGGGAAAGTGTTGGGAACCTGTTTCAGCTATCATTTGTTGTAGCTATAGATATTTGGATTATAGGGATGCAGTAACCTGTTTTCTGGCTCAGCTGACAGCAAACAGTCCCCTGAATCTCTGGAAGCAAGAGAAGTAAAACAAAATTTCCCATTGGGGTAAATTCATGGGATTTTGAGTGGCTGATGAACATCTGTTTCCCCTGAAAACCAGAAACATATCCTCCTTCCCTTGCATTTCAGGGCTAGGCACAGGTGCCAGGTGTTTGTGTGGGGTGGGAGGCTGGGGCAAGTTTTCTTCCATATGGGGTTATGTCTGTGTATGTATGTTACAGAAACCAGGCATTTCTGCTGGGTTCTGGACCTTATGAGTCACAGAAAGACCGTAGGACTCTCCTGAGGGTTACTAGACCTGCAACACTGGACTATAGAATAATCTAAATGGTTTTAAACAAAGAAGATGGCTACAAGACCATTGATGTATGTAAGTCTTCTGGTGTCAATACTTCTTGATGTTTGTGGGTTTGTGGTGTGGTTTGGTTTTGTTTTTAATAAAACATTGGTATAAATAGGTGATTGGGTGTTCCTTAGGCCACATTTGCTGAGAAGATTTTTGCATTTTTCTCTTTCAAAACGCTGAAGCTTTGCTCAGTAGTTGCTATTCATGTGGATGAGGTTTGCCATATGGCAAGCAGAAAACAGTGCTGGAAGAACTTTCACACATAGCTATTGCAGTGCTTTCTTTGCTAAATAAGGATTCTTTTTTTTTTTCCCCCTTAAGTACAGATTTCACATTCAGATCTCTGGGGGAATGTGTTAAACTATAAACAAGACTGAAGTGTTTGCATCAGCCTGTTTTAATGCCTAGGAGAAATACACCTTCTCCTTCTCTCTCATGCATTTGTTTTTGGTTTTTTTTTTTAAAACCTCTCTGTTCCAATTGGTATGGAAGCTGGGGAAGGGAAGTGTTCTGTCAGATTTGCTGTTAAATCTACAGCAGGTTCATCAACAACTTCTTCATCAGTATCTTCTCTTAGCATTGTCCCCGAGGAGATTCTCTGAGTCCTCATTCAGTTTTGCTTGCAAAAATGCATTCTGCCACTCTAGGTTTCAGATTAATTTCTCAGCTCTACAATGTATTCCTCCAAATCACCTATTTCAGCCAATGCATCTGTTCTAGTGTGATTGTGTATACATGTTTTACTTGGTATGACTTAGTTTGTCATATTTATTTCAGTCTCTCTGTGGTATCTCTCCATCCATATGTCAAGCTGCAAACTAATACTGATTTCAGAGACCATATGCTATCCTGATGTCTACAAGCCTTTCTCCTGGTAGTATCAATGGGAGCCCTCCCTGTGGAGACTGAGGGGTTTCCAAGCTTGGGCAGTGTTGTTGATCCTTCTTGTGCTGGCTTAGGAGCTTTTCTGCATGATAGACAGAAATTTAGGAACAACTTGGAGTAAAACT
>WBNM01011608.1:0-12027 GCA_013399055.1 Ramphastos sulfuratus | reverse complement strand
CTCCAGGTGGGGTCTCACCAGCGAGGAATGGAGGAGCAGGATCACTTCCCTCGACCTGCTGCCCACACTGCTCTTGCTGCAGCCCAGGCTCTGATTGCTCTCTGGGCTTCCAGAGCACACTGACAGCTCACATTGAACTTCTCATTGACCAGCACCCCCAGGTCCCTCTCCTCAGGGTTGCTTCCCAGCCAGTCACTGCCCAGCCTGTATTGGTGCTTGGGATTGCCTTGACCCAGGTGCAGGACCTTGCACTTGGTCTTATTGACCTTCATGAGGTTGGCTTGTGCCCACCTCTCCATCTTGTCCAGGTCCCTCTGGATGGATCCCTGCCCTCCAGCTGTTAGCTGCACCACAGGTCAGCGTCATCAGCAAACTTGCTGAGGGTGCCTCAGTGCCACTGCCCATGTCACTGAGAAAGAAATTAAACAAGACTGGTCCCACCACTGATCCCTGAGGGACTCCACTTGTCACTAGCCTCCACTGGGACGTGGTGCCATTAACAGCCACTCTTTTATAATAAAATCTAAACAAACAAAACCCAAACCAAACAAAATCTCCCAGAATCCCACAATAACAAACCAACCAACCCAAAAACCCCTCCCAAAACCCAACCAAAATTGTGAAGGTGCTAAATATTCATGTTCATCTCAATTATTCTACCATCATTAAAGTCTTAGAATTATTACTTACTTCCTATGTGTATGTCAGCACCCAATTCACTTGGCCAGAAGTGAGTGAGACACCAGCTTTAGATTGGTGGTAACAAAAGCATCAGAAGGAAATGGACTATAAAACATCTTTTCAGGCACAGGTTGCATCTGCTTCCTCCCCTGAGCCTCCACTCTTTCCTACTAGCTCCTGGCCAATCTGGACCTCCTGCCAAAGGTGTCTTTTTCATCTCCCACATCTCAGGCTGCCTCCTGCCTTGCTGGAGCTTTGTTTGGAGACTCAGTGGTTGAAGAAGCAAACAGGCATGTGGAAGCCGTTCCCCTCGCCACGCTAAGCAGCGATCGGAGCCATCAGATATTCTGTTTGTGAGAAGGCGGCAGCATGAATGTTTAATACTCAGCTCCTTTGGCTCAGAGCAGACTCATTCCCTTGTGATTGGAAAAGCTTGAGCAGTGAACTCTTCTTTAAGACCAAGTCCCTTTTTATCACTGATACAAACACACTTGGTAGTAATTAAAACCTCAGAGAGAACGTTCCTGTTTTGAGCGTGCGCTGATTTCCTTTCGCGCTAACGTCCTCTTGCTTTAACCTGACCCTCTGGATGCAGGTGTGTGTGTAAACACAACTGTAGGCACTAATGAGAAGTCAAAGGGATGTCAGAGCTTTCATATGTGTTTAAATTCACACTCAGAAAAACAGGAAGACACCAAGCCTCACCTCTCTGCTGGGTAAGGTCATTACAAGACTGCCATGTTTTCTTGACACCAGTTTGGGTGGCTCAGCAGCATGAGAGGACCTCCTTAGGTAACAGAAGTTGGGGAGAAAGGACAAAGACTTCTCCTCCAGGAAAGAAAGCCTGGAGCAACACCCCCTTGCTTCCTGGGACCCGTTTCTGATGGGTAAGAGTTCAAGTATGTCATCTGTTCCTACTGCCTCTGATGGTTTGTGAAAGATTGAATCAGGAAACAGAGTCCGGTTCATGACCTGAGTTTCCATTTCAGTTCAGCTGGAGTTCTGTAGGTGGTGTCAGGCCATAAATTTGGCACAAGGAGCACACCTGAGTCTCCATTTCAGTTCAGCTGGAGTTCTGTAGGTGGTGTCAGGCCATAAATTTGGCACAAGGAGCACACCTGAGTCTCCATTTCAGTTCAGCTGGAGTTTTGTTGGTGGTGTCAGACCATAAATTTGCCACAAGGAACACACCTGAGTTTCCATTTCAGTTCAGCTTTTCTTCTGTTGGTGGTGTTACACCATAAATTTGGCACAAGGAGCACACCTGAGTCTCCATTTCAGTTCAGATGTTCTGTAGGTGGTGCCAGACCATAAATTTGGCACAAGGAGCACACCTGAGTCTCCATTTCAGTTCAGCTGGAGTTCTGTTGGTGGTGTTACACCATGTATTTGGCACAAGGAGCACACCTGAGTCTCCATTTCAGTTCAGCTGTTCTGTAGGTGGTGCCAGACCATAAATTTGGCACAAGGAGCACACCTGAGTCTCCATTTCAGTTCAGCTGGAGTTCTGTTGGTGGTGTTACACCATAAATTTGGCACAAGGAGCACACCTGAGTCTCCATTTCAGTTCAGCCATTCCTGACCTCCAGCACTTTCCCTTGATGCCGCTAAGGTTTAACCTGATCCGAGGCTGGCAGGCATTTGATTTTTCTTGGAATAAAAAAATTGTGTAACTGCCTGAGTATTAAATCATAACTGCTGTATATTGAAGGACACTGGTGTAATTTGTTGGACAGAGAGACCTTTTTAAGGTTCTGAGGCAGCCTTGGGTAGCTTGTTAAATTGGTAGGAAACATCTAGCGTCTCCGTGACGCATTTGATCTCTCTTCTGAAACGAAGGAGGAGAGGTTAGGCTCTGCTGAGAGCCCCTTGAGGCAGGTTTTAGTATGTAGAGTGGGTATGACTTTTACAATCATCTTCAGATCACGAGGCCCCCATTTGTCAGATGAAATCCTTAAAGGGTTGACATTTCTAGAGATTTAGGATGTTTTAGCCAATTTGTGTGTATTTCCAGTGGAACCTGAAGCCTCCTATTTGAACTTACTCCATTTTCTGCTTTCCCATGTTCAGTGTTTCTTCCCCCATCCAGAGTTTGACTGCAAAGGCATAAACACAGTGCTAATAATAAATATTTCTGGCATTTATGTTTTATGAGTAGCATCTGCAATTATATTACTCTGACTGTAAATAACTTAAGCACTGATGCTTTTATGATGGAAGCGAATTAAGAGGAGTATTTATGAATGAGAATCTTTCCTCTAAAAGAGCATTGAAAACAGGCAATTATACCTATAATGATTAAAATGGTAATTAATGACAGTCGATCTTATTAGCATAAAATATAGCAAATTACAGATAAACCTCTGTTTAAAAAAAGAAAACAAAAAACCAAAAAAAAACACCCCAAAATTAGGGAGCATCTTTTGCCTTCTGCAATTTGAAGGAGGTGCTTACAGACTGCTGGTCTCTTAACAACAGGTGGTGCAAAATATCTGGAAGAGCAGCAACTCTTTCCTCATTTTTCACATAGGGGACTCAGAGCTGTTTCCAGAGGGAATGAGAAAAAACATAAGACACTCCAGAAGTTTAAAATCTAAATTAATTTCAGGTAGAAAGCAAATGGGTTTTGACTTATCATAGAATGGTAAGGTTGGAAGGGACCTCAAAGATCATCCAGTTCCAATCCCCTGCCATAGCCAGGGACACCTCCCACTAGTACAGGTCACTCAAGGCCTCATCCAACCTGGCCTTGAACACCTCCAGAGAGGGAGCAGCCACAACCTCCCTGGGCAACCTTTACCAATGTCTCACCACCCTCACTGGAAAGAACTTCCTCCTAACATCCAGTCTAAATCTCCCCTCTGCCACTTCAAACCCATTGCCCCTTGTCCTGTCATTGCAAGACCTTGTCAATAGTCCCTCCCCAGCCTTCCTGTAGCCCCCTTCAGATACTGGAAGGCTACTCTAAGGTTTCCTGGAAGCCTTCTCTTCTCCAGGTTGCAGAGCCCCAACTCTTGTAGCCTATCCTCATAGGAGAGCTGCTCCAGCCCTCTGATCATTATGTCCCAATTCAGCTGACCCTGGCATCTGGAAGCAGAATCAATGCCTTCTTGTGCACTGAAATCAGGAATTTAGTGNTTTTTTTTTTTTTTTACTTCTTGAGAAATCAAAGAGCAACAGTGTGATTCAGATCCTTCAGAAGAATTTGTCTGCAGGGCAAAGTACTTGCATTCAGTCACAGAAAAGAATCAGAGGATCACAGAATCGTTTAGGTTGGAAAAGACCTTTGAGATCACCGAGTTTAACTATAAAGCTAATACTGGCAAGTCCATGACTAAACCCTGTCCCTCAGCACTGTGTCTACATGGGACATGGAACTGCTTGAGGGTGTCCAGCACAGAGCCACAAAGATGTTGAAGGGAATGGAACAGCTCTGGCAGGAGGAGAGCCTGAGGGAGTTGAGGCTGTGCTGCTGGGAGAGGAGGAGCCTGAGAGGTGACCTCAGCAATGGGTATCAATATGTGCAGGGTGAGTGCCAGGAGGCTGGAGCCAGGCTCTGCTGGGTGATGCCCAGTGAGAGGACAAGGGGCAATGGGTGGAAGCTGAGGCCTAGGATGCTTCATGGAAACATGAGGAGGAACTTTTTTCCCTGTGAGGGTGCCAGAGCCCTGACACAGGCTGCCCAGGGGGGTTGCAGAGTCTCCCTCTCTGGAGATACTCAAAACCTGCCTGGCTGTGTTCCTGTGTGATCTGGTATAGGAGATCCTACTCTGGCAGGAGGGTTGGACTCGGTGAGCTTCTAGCCCCTGACATTCTGTGATCCTGTGATCTTTTAAATACCTCCAGCAATGGTGACTCAGTTACCTTCCTGGGCAGCTTGTTCCCAAACAAGGAGTTCCTCTTCATGCTCCTAAGTCACACTTGATGTTGTTGTTCAAGATCATGCTTCAAGACTACTGCATACTGAGCTAAGTTTCTACTGTCCATCTAGTCCCAGTTAGAGGTGACTGAAAAGCCCAGAAAAAGAGTTAAGTATTTGAGCTTTGCAAAGCATTTAGCTCATAAAGTTCTTGAAAACATTTGAAGGGTTTCAGTGTGCTTCTTCAGTTGTGTGAGTGTTTTGTGTCACAATTCTCCTGAGTCAATAACTACTGTCTGAACACCACCTTACTTTGGACATAAGTGACCAAGGTGTTAGTCTGGCAGAGGTTCTTGGATAATGAAAGGCTGAGCTTTGTGAAATCAGTAAAGGGGAATCTGTCCTTGCAAAGCAGAATCCAGAGTCTTGGATGCAATACTTTGTCTCTGTCCACAGCTTTGGGCAAGATTTAGAAACCTCAATGTAGCATTCAGGATAAGCAAGATGAGGAGTGGAGTAATCACCAGAAAGTAACATTTATGTCAGAGGTGAGTTCCACTACACTGTATTTCCTACACAGCAGCTCCAGATTCAAGATGGAAACCCTGTATTTTAATTTTATCCTTTTTTTTTTCCTTGTTTGTTTGTTTATTTTGCTTAAGCAAGAACCCAAATCATCAGGTGGATAGCTGAGAGGCTGAAGGGAACTGGCAACATTATCCTGTGGGGATTTGTATCTGTGGGGCTGTCCTGGTAGGCCTAAGCAGGCTAAAATAGGCTTATAGATGTCCTGGCTTGCCCAGAGATATTTCTCTGCTCTCCCTCCTTCTGTTTTGAGGAGAAGCAACCATGGGAAAGAGAAGAAAGAACCTGGAGCCACTGAGTCTAAGGACCCTGACCCTTTGCATCCAGTGGTAAANTTTGGGTGCTGTCTGAAGCTGTGGCTGCCCTGCCAGTCAGGAGATGATTGTGTGAGTGAATACTTCAGGCCTCTTGTAACTCACCATTGCCTTCTGCCATCAGCAGAAAGGAGCTCCTTGAGGCCCTCTAGTGGCCAAGCGGAGTATTGCCCGCCAGCAGTACACTGACTGCAGCAACCTTCTCTGCCAGTTCAATTGAGTTCAATCAATATTAGATATTATCAGTAGTTATTGCTAGAGCCTGTTATAACCTGTATAAAGTTTCCATGACAATGCAAAGAACTGAGTACTATTAAAATCAGTGACTGGGGTGATGAGAGTTCTGAATATTGAGTGTTAATAAACAATATTAATATTTGAAAAAATATCATCTCACATTAATTAATTACCCCTCCACAAGAGGGGCATACTAAGAATAGGACAAATCAGTAAAAAGAGCAACATCTCTTTACAAAAGGCTTTATAAACAGTAAATCATCTAAACCAGTCATAGAGACCTGAAACATTCATCTTCTTACTTTCATTCCAGCTTTAAGTAAACTTTAAAAAGCCCTATCATCTCTGAGCAGCACTGCACCAGAGAGTCAAGTGCATCTATATGACTCCTAGGAGCTCCACGAAGCTGCATAACTCCCAGTTGGTATAAAACTGCCAGGCCATGATGTTAGGAAGAAGTTCTTTGCAGTGAGGGTGGTGAGACACTGGCACAGGTTGCCCAGGGAGGTTGTGGCTGCTTCCTCACTGGAGGTGTTCAAGGCCAGGTTGGATGAGTCCTTGAGTGACCTGTACTAGTGGGAGGTGTCCCTGCCTGTGGCAGGGGGTTGGAACTGGATGATCTTTGATGTCTCTTCCAACCTCACCATTCTATGATTCTATGATTCATGTCAGATGCCAGAAGATGCACCAAGTGCATGGGCAAAAATAAACTCAAAGAGCTCCTCAAAACACACAGGCAAAAACTCTGCAGCTCCTCATGCCCTATGAGACCTTATAGTAGCCTTCCAGTATCTGAAAGGGGCCTACAGGAAGGCTGGGGAGGGACTATTTATAAGATCTTGCAATGACAGGACAAGGGGCAATGGGTTTGAACTGGCAGAGGGAAGATTTAGACTGGATGTTAGGAGGAAGTTCTTTACAGTGAGGGTGATGAGGCACTGGAACAGGTTGCCCAGGGAGGTTGTGGCTGCTCCCTCCCTGGAGGTGTTCAAGGCCAGGTTGGATGAGGCCTTGAGTAACCTGTGCTAGTGGGAGATGTCCCTGCCTATGGCAGGGGGTTGGAACTAGATGATCCTTGAGGTCCCTTCCAACCTTACCATTCTATGATTCTATGTTCTATCATGCAAACACAATGCACTGTTACAATGATTCAAAGGCCTCACCCTACACAGCTTCATGATCTTCACCCAGGAGCTTCTTCTCCATCCAGAAAGCCCAAATTTAAATGGGTTAGGTTGACAAAAAGATAAAAATATCATTTAATAAACCAAATCAGGCAGCTGACTTAAATCACATTTTGCAGCAAGTTCAAAAAGCTTGGCTCAAGATTTCACTTTGGATACAAGTACTGAAAGTAATTTCTAGAGAAAATTAATATGATAAGGGAAATTACTGTCTTATTTTTTTCTCTTCCTGTATTGCTTCTTTTTCAAACTAGCATTGAAGCACAGGTGAATAATAAATTTTCTGCAAGCAAGTTGAAAAGTTATGGAATATTTTCAGATAAATGTGACAGAAGGCACTTGGAGGATTATGCTACAAGGAATTCATTAAGCATCTGAAATTTTCTGATAGCCAATCTCTCCAACTCTTTGGTAATTCACTTAAGTCTGGACTTTTGTTTATAGCAAAGTGTGACCTGCTGCTTCTTGGAAGGCATTTTCCTTTGTAAACTGGGATAAAATGAATGTTACATTTCCTTTTCAATATGATGGAGGCAGACCTTGAGTGTGTTCATTCATTNTCTATGATTCTATGATTTTACACTATGAATTCATATCCAAATAATTAAGTCTTTTTAAGAGAGGTGAACACCATCAAAAGTGCAAAAGGCAAGATCTGAATGATGCCTTAATTGCTCCCTTCTCACCAAGAAAGGCTCCCTGGAAATCATCAGCATTTCTGGTTTCTAAATATTTAATCTAGAGAAGTAGTTACAAGGAAACTGGAACCAGAACTAGAAGAAGCAATCTGAGAAAAAGTCAATTCTTCATTTAAAAATTGCAAAGCCTGTATGAGAAATTTCTCTTTCCTTTAAAGAAATGAAAATTGACTTACCTTGTGTATTCACCATGTCATAAACTCCAGCAAGCCTGCTTTACCTCTGGAACAGGTTGTGCTGTAGTATACAGGTCTCAGCCTAATGTTTGTATTTCCAGTTTATAGGCACGAGGCATGTGCACAGCAATGCAAGTCTTAATTACACAGCAGTCAGGCAGAGACATCTTACACCTGAGACAAAGGCACTTAAACAGGTCCTTAAATGTACATTACTGTAACATGGGTTAAATTTGTGCTGACCTAGTCCTGCCACTCCTCCCAGTGCCAATCTGTGTCCTGCCAAGAGCTCCCATACCCTGCCAGATCAGCGTGGACTGAGCTGGTTTAGATGTAGGAAAATGCTGTTGCAGAGAGGCACAGAGCTGCTGCACGTTGAAACAGCAATTTGGAGGAGCTTGCCAATGTTTACCAGCTACTAACTGGGGTACAAATAGTACATGGAGGCTGTTATTCACATCCTGCCTTCTCCTCTTACCAGTAAATACAAGAGCTACATGGCATGCCTCTAGACAGCTGCTGCTGAGTGCCAGCACTGCAACACACCGCTTCTGCACAGCCCCTGTGGACGTTCACACAGCAGGTTGTGTGTTCACAGCACTTGAGCTTGATTCCTGGTGGGCCTGTGATACAGGCTCACAGGATGTCAGGGGTTGGAAGGGACCCAAAGAGAGCACTGAGTCCAACTTCCCTGCCACATCAGGACCAGACAATCTAGCTCAGGTCACACAGGAACACATCTAGATGGACCTTGAAAGACTCCAGTAAAGGAGACTCCACAACCCCTTCCAGTGCTCTGCCACCCTTCCAGTCAAGAAGTTGCCCCTTGTGTTGAGCTGGAACCTGCTGTGCTGCAGCTTCCATCCATTGCTCCTTGGCCTATCCCAGGCAGCAAGTGAGCAGAGTCTGTCCCCCTCCTCCTGACCCCCAGCCCTCAGATATTTAGAAACATTTATTAGATCCCCTCTCAGTCTTCAGTTTTCCACACTAAGCAGCCCCAGGTCCCTCAGCCTCTCCTCACCAGGCAGTGCTCCAGTCCCTTATCATCCTCCTAGCCCTCCACTGGACCCTCTCCCTCTTAAACACAAGTAAAGAACCATAACCTAAGTATGCATACATCCAACTAGTCAGTTGAGCTGGGCTTTAACAAAGCAACTGAGGATCAGAATCAACATGCTTGGCAGGCAGTAAAAACCTGGCAAGAAGGCTGGGTGAATGCATCTATCCCTAAGGAGGACTGTCCTGAGATATCCTGCTTTTGGAGCTGCTTCTACCATTCTCAGGCTTTAAGTCAAATCTAGTGTTTCCTACATCTAAAATTAGGCTAGAGGCTTGGTGTCTAGTGAACACAGACCACACAGCTGCCACCATTTTAATGTAAACAGCATGCAAAGAACCAATTCCTTCCAGGAATCACAAAGAAGTGACTCTGCCAGGGTCACTGGAGAACATGCTTGTGTCAAGAACTGGCTGTGTTCAATCCAAGATAGATAAATCAAGAGTTTTATCATGTCCCTTTCCTTGACTGTACAACTTTTGTGCCAAACACTGCATTATCCCTCCCAAGAGCTCAAACAGGCACCTTGCCAAGAGCAGAAAAGAGTTCCCATACAAGGATACAGCAGCAGGACCTCAGAAGCCTGTAGCTAAGCATATCACTTAAGAGGAAATACTTCAGAGTGTGATGGGACAAATGTAAGTGAAGCAAGTGTAGCAAGACTAATAAGGTGATTACAAATGAGGTCTTAATAGGTCTGGAAATCCACCTCAGACCTCAAGTTATTTGAAGTTGGAAAGGATAAATGAATCTGAGATTCTCTTTCAGCTGAGACCTTCAGCTACTGCTTTTTCTTTTTNGGCCTTGAACACCTCCAGGGAGGCTGTGGAGCACAGACCAAGGATCACATTCTGTGCTTCTGTGCTCCACAACCTCCCTGGGCAACCTGTGCCAGTGTCTCACCACCCTCACTGTCAAGAACTTCCTCCTAACATCCAGTTTCAACCTCCCCTCTGCCAGTTCAAACCCATTGCCCCTTGTCCTGTCATTACAAGACCTTGTCAATAATCCCTCCCCAATTCTTCCCCTGCTAGGTATGTGTGTGCCTTGGAAATTTGCTCCTAGCAAGGAGGGTGGAATGCCCACCCAACCAAAATATAGCAAGGTCAAAGCACTACAGCAAAAAAAGCATAAATCACAAAATATAATGGGCATTAAAATTCTGACACCTCTTCATCATGACCGAAATTGTAAGTAGAGTGAGAAATTATATGGAATTAGCCTCTTACTGATACGCTCTGAAGACTGTAATTTCATGGTGCCTGGATGTCATTTGCAGAACCTTCTGCCTCTTTGCAGTCTTGTAGGCATGCATTCAGCTATCATCTAGAGCATTTGGAATAAAAGGAAGGAGGGGGGGGGGGGGAGGGGAAAGAGAGATATATAAATGTTTTACTTGGAGCAAGAAGTCATGCCAGTGTTCAAAATTACAGTCATCTTTTAGTATTGTTTCTGCTGAAGTCAGAAATCTTCGGGAGATGCCTGAGCTGCTCCTGTGGGATATGCAGTATTGAATCTCATTTGAGACTCAATAACAAGAGAACATTTTGCTTTAGGAAAAAATAGTAGATCTCAATTTTTATTTTTCTTTTTTTTTTTTTCCCTAGCAGATTCTCCTTCCAATGTTTCCTTTCTTGTTTAGCCCAACAGAGCAGAGAGGCTAGAGGAGAGTCAACCCAACTTATCAAATCCAAAGGCACGATGCGAGGGACTCCTAAATCCTTTAACTGACAATCTGAGAGTTGAATTATTAAATGGCCAGCAGTAAGTCTCACTTTTTTTGTGTAACATCACTTTTGAGGAACATTCAATTTAATTAAACTACACAAGGAGGATTACTCTGCTGGCTTCTTGGCGATATAGGTGATCTCTCTTTATACAGTTTATGAGCTCCAGTTTGTTTGCTTTCTTTTTTCTTTTTTTTTTTTTTGTGCTCTATGTCTGGCACTTGGCTTCCCTCATGCTCCTTGTGCTAAAGCAAGGGCTAACATCAGCATGACTAGACCTGAATAAATGGATGGTTTAAGGCTTTCAGCACTGCTCTACACCTTCGCTTGGCGAGAACAAAAGGATGGAGGTGAGGCTGAGATGAAATCCGCTCTCTCTAACCTCTCAGCAAGCAGCTGGGGCTTGAAGAAGTTGAATTCCTCCAGAAGCACAACAAAGAGATCAGGTGTTAGCATCAGGTCTTAAAAATCACAGGGTCTGAAATACTTGCACACACAAAGAAAGCTGGAGTAGGAGAGAGGAACAGAAAGGATAAGAGAGAAAACAGATCAGCTTAGGCACACCGCCCTGCTTGCACGGCGCACGTACAAACTGCTGGGAGCAAGGGAGGAGGAGGTCGAGTCCCTCTTTGCTAGTAGGCATAATCTCCATTATTGTTGCAACAATAAGGCTGCTGTAATGGAAGAGAGAAGGCACTCTATCAGTTGAAAAAAAAAGCAGAAGGAGGGAAAGTAAGTGAACCAGACAGGGAGGAAGCAAACAGCATGATAGGTGTTGGGTTGTAGTGCTGGCGAGAGGGAACTTTCAGTACCTGTGCTGCAGTGGATGTGAGGTACAGCTCCACTGCTTCACTGCAGGGCAAAGTCTTTGGATAGCTTAGGAGACATTTTGGGTGGTACAGGAAATATTTCAGGTTTAGGGTGTGTGCTGGATGAGGTGGGCAAAAAAAATTCCTGTTTAACACTTTTTGCTGTGAAATTGGAATTATTTTTAGTGCATATAAAACATTTAGTTGCTGAATGGAAGACTTCAGCTCACATAGATTATCAAACCTGTAAAGGACATAACTCCCATTTAAGCAAAAAGCAAAGTAAGTCAAAAACTGGCTGAATTTGATCACAGCACACTATTAATTCCTTTGTGCATGTTAAAAGTTGCCATCTCAAGGTTTTCTTAAGAGAAATGCTTTTCTACATCAAGATGCCTTAGCTTTGGTAATTTTTGAGCCACTAAAATTAACCCTCTTGTGGGGAAATGATACCTAACAGTTTTAAAGGTACTGCATGGCTGTGCCTAGCTCAGTAGATGGATGTAGCAAAGTAAAAGGATGCGGATCTGTGATTCGTGTGGGTAAAGCAGAGACATGCTGCCATTCTGACTGTGCCTCAGCCCACCTGAATTCTGGAGAAGTTACAGCCTACTGAGGTGTGCAAGACTGGTTATAGCCTGTATCAAGCCAGAAAAATTCAAACACCTAAGCAAAGATTTGCTCTGATCTCCTTAGACCC